>ML286568.1:10281-80436 GCA_005239495.1 Nicotiana undulata
TCCCCCCAGGTCCAAATTACACTATGTGTTCGCGGGGGCCCAGACCGCGTTCACATAGCACAAGGAGGAGGGCCATTATATTATACTCTATGTGTTCGCGACTAAGGCAATGCGAACGCATAGAGTTAAATGCATGGGCACCAGAAAATGGAAAAACCAGCAAATTTTTAAATGTAAAAAGATCCCGTGGCCTATCCGAAACTCACCCGAGCCCTCATCAAATCATGAAAATAACATATAAAACTATGAATTAAACTCCAAAACTCATCATTTTTCCTCAAGAACACTTAAAGCTCGTTATTTGTCAACCGGATGTCCGGATCACGTCAAATAAACTCCATTTTCCACCAAATTTCACAGTTAACCTTTAAATACTATAACAAATCTGTACCGGGCTCTGGAATTAAATTTTAACTCTAGAAATTACTATTTCTCACATTTTCACATAAAAGCTTTTCGGTTTCACGCCCGGATTGCACACGCAAATTGAGGTATTTAATGTTAATTTTTTTATGGCTATTAAGCCTATAACGGAGTCTAAATTCATATAATGACACCTTGGGTCATCAGACTTATATAGAAATTTACAAGTACAACGTTCCTTCCCTTTTATGACCGAATTATTATAACCATTAATGACATTAATGAAACGTTATAATTGGCAATAGTAACTTTTATAACGTTTATGATCCTTCTTCCTCATTAATTAAAAATTCTTGAATGTTCCCTCTTTACTGTAATGATTCATCATGTCTATGTCTTTTTACTTGGCAGTTCAAGGTCGAGCGACCATACCTTTTTCGTCTCGTGAGAGATTTGCTCGTACCTATTATGAATCGTGCATCTTTAAATGCAACTCTCCAGCTGTCACTTTCTTAGTGATCCCCGTATCTTTCCATGTCAGCCACATATACTTTCACATGTAATATTTATTTTTACCAATACAAATAGTCCCCCCACTTGCCAATTATTCAGTAATTGAATATTTGGGAAGTGGATTACATTTATGGCAGGATTTTTTTGCCGATGTTTCCCATGTATCATTGTGTCTTCTTCAGAACCAACGCGTCGTATGTCACTTCCATTTAATGCATGTGCCACGTGGAATTCATTGATTGGGTCTGCAACTCTTCAGTGATTTTTAGGGCTTTTTTTGCGGCTGTGTCAGTCACAAAGTGACTGTTTCGTTATGACGTTTCCATCATGACTCTCTTTACATGGCAGTTGTTTCTTCTTATAAATACCTCATATGTCTTTGCTTTCACGAAATCCTTCAATCTACAGTATTCTTCTTCCATAATCGTTCTTATTCATCAGCACGTATTATTTTCTTAGTCAACCATGTCTTCACCGAACCCTGATCCTTGCAGAGTAGTAATAGTAGATGAACTTCCCCATTCATCTTCTCCTATTAGGAGTAGAAGAGGCGGCAGATTACGTAGCTTAGGATCTTTATTTGTTCGTTGTTCTTCTTCTCAGCTCAGTGTTTCTACCCCTTGTTCTTCTAGAACTAGGGCTTTTTCTTCTCATAGATCCTCTGCCATAAATAAGGATTCAAGTGAACCTCTTCGAGAACCAATTGTTGACAGAATTATTCCTGCTGAACTTTCCTTTTCCACTGATCGTGAATCAGTTAGAAACCAAGTTACTTATATGACTTCCCATGATCGTGCCGTTGTTTACCCTTCTCATATTACTGAGGGTTTGATTTCTCTTGTGCGAAGAGAATGCCACTGGAAATTTGATTTTCCAATTTTAGTTCCTAATACAAACCAAAGGATCACTTCGTACAAAGTTGATTATTCTTTTGCTTACACATATCCTTTTACATTAGGCTTAAGACCACCTATTGACCCAGTCATCATGAAATTTTTTCGTTTATTTAAGGTTTTCTTAGGACAGATTGGTCCTATCGTATGTAGAGATGTTGCATGTTTAAGATACTTGTCTAATTTGGCTTCTTTACCCTTTAACTTATATCACTTTATTCATATTTATTCTCCAAAATTATTTCTTTCTGGGGTTTTTACTCCCGTGGCTAGGAGTAAAAGGGTTTTGGTTAGCCCTGAAGATGACAAAGATCGTGGCTGGTATGCCCGCTTTGTTGTTGCTCCTACAAGCAGTTTAGTGGGTGAAGAGAAGATGCCTTTTCCAGAAAAATGAAACTTTGTACGTAAGTTTCTTTTCAGTTTCTCTTCTTTTTTAATGAAGAAAAAAGAACTTACGATGTTGTGGTTGTTTTCTTTTTTCTCTTTTTAGCAACCATGGAAGCTATTGATGAAATACCAGACTTTCGTGCTTGGGTAGAAAAATTGTTAATTGTTGCTCCTATGGAAGGAAGGTCTTAGAAGTACCTTTCTCGTAAGTTTGGTTGGAAAGTTAAAATTCATGGTACCCTCCCCTTCAAATTTCTACCTTTCTTTCGTATTTATTTGAACATTTACTAACTTCTTCTTCTGCTAGGGTTTCTCATTCGGGGTGTTAGTGTCGCGTCTATTGTTGCATCAAGACTTTCGATGTCCATGGCTCAAGATATGATTTTGAGTTCCTCATCAAAGAGAAAAGCTGAAAAAACTCATGGTTCCGAGGGTGAAGAGGAACGAGAGGAGGGCTCGTTAGTGCGTAAGCCTCGGGCTAGGAGATGTATCATTTTGGATGATGAAGCCACTCCTCCTCCAAGTATAGTTCCCGTGCATGAGCCCGAAAGTGACACTTTGGTGAGCTACGATGAAGAGATGACTGCTGCACCTCGTGACTCTACAGAACAGTTATTTTTTCATGGGTTTGATAGTGAAGATTTTGGCTTAGTTTCTGAAGAAGCGCCTCTTGCCTCTTTTCCAGTATCTGCTCCTGTTTATTCTCAGTTTCCCGCATCTGTTGTTGTTGCTCCACCCGTGGCTGTTTTGACTCCCTCAACTGTCCCTACTGCTACCACTTCTCATGTTGAAGTTGGTCCTTCCAGTAGCAGTAGGATGATGAAAAAAGTTACCATTGAAGTCCCCGAGGATGGTAATCTTCTGAAAAAGTCTGGCCAAGATGATGTATGGCTGAAACCATTGATTGGCCTAGTTGAGAAGTCTAAATTGGAAATCCACGGCTCTTTAACATGGACGAATGACATTGTCCATTCATATTTAAAGATATAAACTTTAGCTTTTATTTCTACTTTACTTGTGATTTTTTTATCTTTGTTTGATAATCACTTTTTCCTTTTCTTTTGTAGATCAACCTAATAGGCACGGAGCTGATGAAGAGGATTGTCCATACTAGAAGTTAATGAATGACTATTGTACCGAAGTGGACAACTGGAAAGAACAGTTTGAAGGCCTTCAGCTAGAAAAAGGAGATTTAGATGAGGAGAAGTGTACCTTGGAACAACAAGTGAGTGTGATGGCAGCAGAGTTGGCGATTGAGAAAGCCTCTTCCAGTCAAGTGGGCAAGGATAAAGACCTTCTCGAGTCTTCTTTTTTCGAGCAGCTTGCTAAAGCTACTGAGGAAATTAGGAGTTTGAAAGAACTGCTTAATCATAAGGAAGTCTATGCATGAGAGCTTGTTTAAACGCTCACTCAGACTCAAGAAGACTTCCGTGCGTCTTCAAGCAAGGTTCAGTTCTTAGAGAGAGCACTCACCCCTTTACAATCTTCTTATGATGCTGCTTTGACTGAAAAGGAAGAGTTGAAAGCCGAAATCGAGCAATGGGAGAGGGATTATGAGGCCCTTGAGGATAAATAAACTATTGATGTAAGTTGGGCTTTTTTATCACGTGCCTCGAAACTTTAATGTAGGCTATTCAGGAAGGCTTTGACTTGACTGCTGAGATTGCTAAAACTAAGAAAACTATTGAGAAAACTCAGCATAGTCAAAAAATTTCTTCACCTGAGGTCGGCATTCCCGAGGGTGATGAACTTACTCCTGGTGAAGCTGATGTTAAAACCTCTTCTGCTCAAGTCGAACCTTCTGCTGCTGATGATGATGCCATTTTGAATTCTCCCGTTGATGATAGTACTGGTTTAGAACTTGCCCTATAGTAAAAGTATATTTGGAAAGTTTGTTGTGTTGTTTTTTTATTGGTGGAATGATTGGAAAGTTTTACCCCTGGTCTGTTTTGGGGTTTAGTATCAAATACTTAGGTTTGAACTAAGTTTATGCTTATTTTTAACCAAGTTTATATAATATTACATTTTGAGTTTTTGTTCAACTCTTATAATATTTCATTTTGAGTTTCTTTCTACTATTTTATTTTGCATTTAAAAATGCTTCAATACTCCGTGACGTTTTAAATAAGCACGAATAATAAAAGAGGGCCCTTTTATAAAAGACACTTAATGAAGAAGACGTCTCAACTTCATATTGGTGTAATCATATGAAAGAAGGAATAGGAACATACATATTTCTTGAATAATTTGAGGAAGTTTTGTATTTTTGAACTTTCAAATTGTATAACACTTTATATGTATTCAAGTAACATCTACAACTCTTTCGTAATTATTTTCTTTACAATAGATTTTACAGAATTCTAGGGTATATTTTGCAACCCTTGACTAAATATTGCCTTTAACCTAGGTACTCGTAAGATCTTGTAATTTACATCCGCGAGTGTATGCTTTATCATAGGTTTTTGAATGAGGCTTGTGTTTTTGGCTCTTCCTTTGCTCGTAACTTTCGATTTGTTGGGTAGATTGATCTGGGTTTGACTCGAATTCTCAATTTTATAGTCTTATTTTCCTTCCATAGTCCCCCAAGTGTTAGAGCTTTGAAGTATGAAATCTCGAGTACTTGATTATTCCTTCCATATGGTCCATTTCCTGAAAAGGAAAATACATACGGGACTTGGAGGTATATTTTTTAGATAATGACTGCTTAACCCTTTTTATTTCCATCAGAAAGGTTGTAACCCTAGACCGGGAATAATTTTGTATCCGCGTGTCTTTCAGGTCTAATATCATCATTTGGTATGGGCTAGATTTTTTCCTATCATCTAAAATTATTAGTATAATCTTAACTGAACAAAATAAAATTCGTAATTAAGCGATACCTGACCGAGGGTATTTCTTTCACTCCGAAATAATATTTCTTCAGATGAACAACATTCCAATTCAAAGGTAAAACCTTGTCGTCCATGGTTTCTAACTCATAGGCACCTTTCCCAGCGATACCTCGAACTCTATAAGGATCTTCCCAATTTGGGTTCAACTTTACTTCTCCAGCTTCTTTAGTTGATTGAAAAACCTTTATGAGAACGAAGTCCCCAAGCTTGAAATATTTGAGGTGAGCCTTCCTGTTGTAGCATCATTCAATGATTTGTTTTTGTGCTGCCATCCTTATTAAAGCTGCTTCTCTTCTTTGATCGAGTAAATCCAAATTCGTTCTTAATTCTTCATCATTTGATTCTTCCATTGCTTGTGTGAATCTCGCACTTGGTTCTCCTAATTCGACTGGAATTGAAACTTCTTAACCATAAACAAGTGAAAATGGTGTTTCCCCCTAGCTGTCTTTGATGTTGTTCGATAAGCCCATAATACTCCTAGTAATACCTCAGGCCAATTGCCTTTTGATTTTCTAATCTTTTCTTCAAATTATTAATGATAATATTGTTTGTCGACTCAACTTGTCCATTTTCCACGAGATGATAAGGTGAAGATGTTATTCGTTTGATTTGCCAACTTTGAAAAAATTCTGTGATTTTCGAGCCTATAAATTGTAGGCCATTATTGTATACAATTTCTTTTGCTACTCCAAATCGGCATATAATATTTCGCCAAATTAAATCCTTTACCTCCTTTTCTCGTACATGTTTGAAAGCTCCCGCCTCTACCATTTCGAAAAATAATCTATTAATACCAACAAAAATTGTACCTTTCCTTTAGCTTGTGGTAAAGGACCTACTATATCCATTCCCCACTTCATAAATGGCCACGAAGAAATAACCGTATGTTATAATTCTGCAGGGCGATACATGTTATTGATATATCGTTGACATTTATCACACTTTGCTACAAATTTTCTGCATCCTCTTCTATTTTAAGCCAGTAGTATCCTGCCCTGATTAGTGTTTTAACTAAAGATCTTCCTCTTGCGTGATTTCCGCAATGCCCTTCATGCACTTATTTCATCACATATTCTGTTTGAGCGGGTTCAAGGCATCTTTCTAAAGGACCACCAAACATCTTTCGATATAAACTCCCTCGAATTAAACAGTAACAGGCAGCTTTTCGTCGAAGCAAATAAGTATATTACGATAGCATTTTCTGCAATTGATGCAAGGTTAGCAAATGCATCAGCATTTTCTTCCCTGGGTATTTGCAAGATCTTCCGTGATTGAAATTTTCTGATCTGTTCTCGTGCATTTTCCAAGTATTGTTGCATCAGTGCCTCTCTAGCTATGTAAGTCCCCTGCATCTGATTGACTACCAGCTGAGAATCACTTTGAATCACGATTTGCTCTATGGAGAGTTCACGTGCCAGTTCCAAACCTGCAATTACAGCTTCGTACTATGCTTTATTGTTAGTAATAGGGTAGCATTTAATAACTTGTCTTACACTTTCCCCCGAAGGTGGAATTAGGGCAATACCCAACCTGCTCCTTTAACATTTGAAGAGCCATCAGTAAATAAATTCCACGTACCTGGATTTAGGGATGTGCACGGATCGGATTGGATTGGATTTAGCACATTTCGGATCCGGATTTCGGATTTCGGATTTCGGATTCTAGAAAATGCAATCCGAATCCGATCCAAATTATATCGGATCGGATTCGGATTTTAAAGTTTGGATCGGATCGGATTTCGGATCGTAAATGCCTCAATGTTGCAAACTAATATGTATATTTTCTTTGTAAAAGAGGCAATGCATTAAGAAAAATTCATGTTTATACAATTATGAGAGTACTATGGTGCCAATATAGCTAACTCTAGCAATTGTAAAGGTAATAACTTGGAGGAAGATGTAAAGAAAGTACTGACTATCCGAAATTAAAGTGTAGTATTTATACATTGCCTAATAATTTCGGATTTCGGATCGGATCGGATTAAAATATACCAATCCGAATCCGATCCGAAATCCGAAATTTTTATAAACACAATCCGAAATCCGGTCCAATCCGAAATTGAATGGATCGGTTCGGATTTCGGATATCCGATCCAAATGAACAGCCCTACCTGGATTAGATCCGGTGAATATTTGTAATTCCTTTTCTACTTCAGGAACTATTTTTGTGCTAAAATCCGCTACAAAATCTGCTAAAACTTGAGATTTTATTGCAGTTCTAGGTTGGTACATGATATCATATTCACTGAGTTCTATTTCCCACTTGGCTAATCTACCTGACAATTCTTGTTTAAGCAAAGGATTCCTTAAAGGATATGCAGTTATTACGGAAATAGGGTGACACTGAAAGTATGATCTCAATTTTTTAGATGCCATAACTACTGCTAAAGCAAGTTTTTCTAGATCAGGATATCTAGTCTCATCATCCAACAATGATTTACTAACATAATAAATTGGAGATTGTTTACCTTTGTCTTCTCGCACTGAAATTAAACTTACAGCCACTTCTGAAACTGCGAGGTACCAGTCTCTCTCCATCCCTTGGTTTAGCCAGCAAAGGAGGATTTGATAAGTATGCCTTCAAATTTTTGAGGTCTTGTTGGAACTCCTCAGTCCATTCGAACTGATTTTGAATTTTTAACACTGAAATGAATTTAAAACTTTTCTCTGAAGACTTTGAAATGAATCTTCCCAGAGTTGCAATCCTACCTGTCAATCTTTGTACCTCTTTTTTGCTCATGAGTATATCAGGTATTTATTCAATACTTTAATATGTGCAGGGTTTACTTCAATACCTCTATTAGATACAAGGAAACCTAAGAACTTACTTGAAGCTACGCCAAAAGCGCACTTTCCTGGGTTCAATTTCATATTATAGCTACGAAGATCTCGAAGGTATTCGAAAAATGTTGAAAATGATCTTCCGCTCGTGTAGATATGACCAACATGTCATCAATATACACTTGCATGGTTTTACTCAGGTGTTCTTGGAAATTCTTGGTCACCAACCTCTGATATGTGGCACCAGCATTTTTCAAGCCAAAAGGCATGACTCTGTAACAATAAGTCCCCTTGTCCGTAATAAATGAAGTTTATTCTTCATCTAAGAGATCCATTTTTATTTGATTATAACATGGATAATAAATGAAGCTCATGACCCACGGTAGAATCAATCAATTGATCTATATGCGGTAAAGAAAATGAATCTTTTGGAAATGCTTTATTTAAGTCGGTATAATCTACACAAACCCGTCATTTACCATTCATTTTTGGAACTACCACAGTATTAGCTAACCAATTAGGATATTTTACCTCGCGTACGATATTTAAGAGTTTTTGTACCTCATCATTGATCACTTGATTTTTGAATGATCTTTGCTTCCTCTTTTTTTGCTTGACAGGTATGTATAATGGATCTTCATTTAATTAATGGATCATCACCTCCGGAGGTATACCTGTCATATCTGAATGCGACCATGCAAAACAATCTGCGTTAGCTTTTAATAATTCAATTAACTTACCTCTCATTCATGGGCTTAGCTTTGCTCCAATATGAACTTTTCGATCTGGCCATTGTTCGAATAGTACAACAGCTTCGAGCTCTTCAATTGTTGTTTTGATATTTTCATTCTCCTCTAGTTCTTGAATTACATCCGGTGTAGAATCCATATCCGTCAACTTTAATACATTTTCAGTTGAGATTTGATTTACCGCATCTTCCTCATTTGCACATGTATCTTTCTTGCTTGACTGCACCATTGAGTTGATATTCTTTGAAGTTTGTTGATACACTCGAATCTGTTGAATTCCCCATTTTGAAGGGAACTTAATAACATGATGTAATGTAGACAACACAACATCCATGTCATGAATCCATGGCCTCCCAAGAATCACATTTTAGGTCATGTCTGTGTCTATCACTTGAAATTATGTTTCTTTGATGACTCCTTCAGCGAATATATATATCTTTACCTCACCCTTCGTAATAACGGTTGAGTTATCAAACCCAAATAAGGAACGTGCTTTTGGAATTATTCGGACGCCAATTAGCATTTCGTTTACCACTAGCAATAAAATAATATTCACAGAGCCACCTGTATCAATCAAAACTCGTTTTACATTAGTATCATGTATAAGTAAAGATATCACCAGTGCATCATTATGGTGAATCATCAAGTCGTCCGCATCTGCATCATCAAATGTAATGTTGTCTTGTTCCAAAGTTTGACGCATTCACTTCCCTTGAGTTACCGTGAACTTTGACGTCCTTTTCACAGTTGTGTACATTACACCATTGACTTATTCTTCCCCGCTTATCACGTTGATTATTCTCTTTGGAGAAACAGGTTTTTGAGGTTCTTGTCTACTTTTCATGTAAGCTTGTTTGCCTTTCTCACTGAACAAGTCTGTCACATATCCCTGTTTCAACAAATGTTCTACCTCACCTTGTAATAGTCTGCAATCTGATGTTTTGTGGTCGTGGTCGTTATGAAATCCGCACCAAAAATCTGGATTTCTTCTTTTTGGGTTTGATCTCATTTCCTTTGGCCATCGCACCTTATCTCCCATACTCCTTAGAACACCTACCAATTCAGAAGTACTGACATTGAAACGGTAATTGCCAATCCTCGCATTTGCGTTAGAATCCATATCACGCATACTCTGATCCCGTCTGAACCTAGAAGATGATGAACCTGAATCTCTGTTTGTGGATCTACGGTCGGCCCGTACGTTTTTGGGTTTGGAACGCGCGTCTCACCCTGAAGGTCCCATATAAGGCTCGTACCTATTTTTACCAGACCTCCTTTCATATTCCGAACGCCTCGTACCTGTTTTTTCATCGGGCTTTGATTGAGCAACGATGTCTTCTTCAATCCGAAGTTTAGTACTATAACTATTATAGACATCATTCCATGTTGTGGCTGGGAATTCTCGTAAGCTTTCTTTCAGCCTTCTCGTGGCTTCTGAACTTCTTTCATTTAAATTACTTGCGAATGCCACGGCCGCCCAGTTGTCAGGTACCCTTGGTAGCAATATCATTTCACGTTGAAATATGTCTACAAATTCCCAAAGCAATTTTGTATCTCCTTGCTTTACTTTAAAGATATCTTCCATTCTTTTTTCGAGCTTCCAAGTGTGCTTTTATAAATAAATCTGCAAGCTCGACCAAAGAATCAATAGAATTTTCTGGTAAATGGGAATACCATGTTAATGCTCATTTGGTAAGTGTTTCTCCAAACTTTTTGACCAACACTGATTCAATTTCTTGCTTGGTTAAATCATTTCCTTTTACTTATGTGGTGAATGTAGTGACATGGTCACATGGATCAGTCGTTCCATCATACTTTGGGATCTCAGGCATTTTAAACTTCTTGGGAATTGGCAATGGAGTTGCCCTTGGTTTCCAGGGTTTGTTGCGAATATTATCAATATCCACTCCCTTAATCACAGGTGGTGCGCCAGGTATTTGATCGATACGGTCGTTTTGTTCTTTCACTTGTTTCTGCAAAGTTAATAATAAAGTTCGTAAATCAAAACTATTAGACGTACCTGGTCTCCCATCTCGTGATTAATTGGGAGTACCCCCAGTTCCTGAATTTGCAAGCCTTAAACGTGGAATTTCCATAGTTGCGGTATTGTTTGGGGGAGGAGTTGGTGGTACAGTTGAAAATCTCCTCACGAAAGCTTGGAGAGCATTATTCACGTGTTCAGCGCTCAACTGTTTCACAGCATCTTGCTCAATGGTTTGCTCTTCTTCGTGATTTGTGTGAGTGGCAGATCTTTTAGGTGATCCTTCTCGTGAAGTGTGTGGTGTTCCCTGAGGTGATGGAACTGGAGTTCCTTCCACCTGCTGGTTGTTGTCATTGAAAATTGACATGATTTGATTGTGAGAGAGAAAGATTTGGAAAGTAAGAAGATTATCATATTCCCCGTAACGGTATCAATTTGTTTAACCAAAAAATTAGATTCTCAGTTAAAGCTTATTTTTAGAAGTACTCGGGCTACTGATAACCAAGAAATTTCGTATTCCCTCAATTATAAGAAAGGAAATTAATATAAGAAATAGCAAATTAATCCATTGAAAGCAAAAGAAAGTAATTGTATTCCAACAATAATCAGAACGTGTCCTTACAAGTGAAATTCCCTTCCCTTATATAGCAATTTACAAGTACAACGTTCCTTCCCTTTTGTGACCAAATCATCATGAGTATTAGTGACAGTAATGAAACGTTATAATTGGCAATCATAATTGTTCGTGAAGATTCTGTACGTTTTTTATCCTTCTTCCTCATTAGTTAGAGATTCGTGAATCTTTCTTCATTACTGTCTTGATTCATCCTGCCTGTGTTTCTTCACTTAACAATTCAGGCTCGAGCGACTGTACCCCTTTCGTCTCGTGAGTGATTTGCTCGCCTATTATAACTCGTGCATCTTTCAATGCAACTCTCCAACTGTCACTTTCTTAGTGATCTGTGTGTCTTTCCATGTGAGCCACATATAATTCCACGTGTAATATTTATTTTAACCAATACAGTAGCATTAGATAATGAATGTAGACATAATCTTATGTAATACACATAGTTATCATAATTATATTGATTCACAGCAGATTTATAGGATTTCCTTTTTGATTCTTTCCATAGTTAGAGCTCTATGTACTTGCATATATACTTGTTACTTCTTGAATACAACACAAGAGAGATTTCTTTATTGTCTTTGTACTTTACATGATATCAGAGCAAGTCTACTGCTCGTCGGAGTTGAGTCGAATCCGCTGCCGGAAATTCCTTGGTCGGAAGCTAATATGAGGTCTTTTTGACATTTTCAGTTTACTTGTGGTGGTTCTATGATCATAGAACCACATTTTGGCAAAGAACAACCTCAGACCAGATCTTATTCTCACTTTGTTTGGTCAGGTTTGAGTTTGGTTTATTGGTTATTCGATTTCTTTAATTCTGTGGTATTTTTCTTGGAGGTTTCCTGTGTGAGAATCTTGCATCTTTATTTTTGACTCACTGTGGTGATCGATTAGTAACTTGATATTGTCAATTGGTTCTTTCCTTATCAGAAACTTTGTTGGTCTCTGATTTTGTTTGAGTTGGGGAAACTTTCGTTTGGTTCTCTGATTTGGTTGAGTGAATTCTTAAAGTTGAATCCTAGTCAATAGATTGTTGATCTACCAGGATCTGTTTGGGTATCTTTTAGCTTCGGGGAACTCTGTTAGTTTAATCAGTTTGTTATTGAAAGAAAAAAAAAGGATGATAAAGAATAATAATGCAACAACTCCTAGTCCAACAATCTTGGTTTCGTATGAGTTTCTAAAATTCCTTCAATATCATAAATTAGTTAAGGAATCTTCTTCAGTTACTGCCTTTGCTGGGTCAGATAAAACATGTGTTATCACCTCTTCCAATAAATGGGTGATCAATTCATGTGCCACAAATCACATGACAGGTAATCCAAATATGTTTTCTACCTTTCGCTCACATAAATCACCCTCTCCGGTTACTGTAGCTGATGAATCAACTTGTAGCAGTGTTGGATCTGGGACGTTAAACCAACTTCCTCAATTACCATGTCATCAATATTAAGTCTACCAAAATTGGCCTTTAACTTGATTTCTGTTAGTAAAATTACCAAAGACCATAATTGTTGTGTTGCATTCTTTCCTGATCATTGTTTGTTTCCAGATCTTAAGATGATGCAAGTTATTGGTAAAGTATATTTATCTGGTGATCTCTATATTCTTGATGAATGGGAGCCACGACCTATTTCATGCTCAAGTGTTGTGTCTCCTTTTGAAGCACATTGTCGGTTGGGACATCCCTCTCTACTTTGTTGAAGAAGTTGTGTCCTCAGTTTCAGAATATTCCATCATTGGATTGTGAGACATGTCGATTTGCAAAACACCATCGCATCTCGTTAAGTCCAAGGGTTAATAAGCGAGCTGAGTCAGCTTTTGATTTAGTCCATTCTGATATTTGGGGACCATGTCCGTTTGTTTCTAAAATTGGGCATAAGTATTTTTTCACTTTTGTAGATGATTTTTCTCGAATGACTTAGATTTACTTTATGATGAGTTCCTCTGAAGTGTTTACTCACTTTTCTGCCTTTTGTGCTGAAGTCAAAACTCAATTCAATGCTTCGATACGTCCTCTAAGGAGTGATAACGCTAAAGAATACATGTCAGAGTTATTTCAGTCCTACATGAGACAACATGGTATGTTACATCAGTCTTCATGTGTTGATACAACCTCTCAAAATGGAGTACTTAGAGGAAGAATAGGCATCTACTTGAGACAGCTCGAGCACTTTTGTTCCAAATGAAGGTGCCTAAACACTTCTGGGTTGATGCGGTTTCTACGACTTGTTTTTTGATTAATCGGATGCCATATACTGTGCTTGGTAGTAATGTGCCTTATAATTTTCTTTTTCCGAACAAGTCATTATTTCCGGTGGAACCTAAGGTGGTTGGAATCACATGTTATGTTCGAGATGTTCGACCATCTCTTACCAAGTTGGATCCCAAGGCATTGAAGTGTATTTTTTGGGTTATTCTCGCCTTCAGAAGGGATATCGTTGTTATTCTACTGAACGTGACAAACATTTTGTGTCAACTGATGTGGTATTTTCATAGACTACACCATTCTTCTATGTACCTCCCGTTTCTACAAGCCAGGGGAAGGAAGATGAGTGGCTATTATATCAGGTTACCCGTACTTTGAGAGAACAATCAGAAGATACTCTTCCATCTCCCAGTTCTGTTGTTGAGCATGAATCGACTATTGTGCCTTCGGTACCTGCTCCAACTGTGTTAGCAAGACCTCCAATTGTTCAAGTTTATTCGCGGAGGAGAGAGACAAATGATACATGTCCTGCACCAGTTCCTTCATCATCTGATCCTCTTTTGCCTGATCCTCCAGATAACCTTGACCTTCCTACTTCTCTTCGTAAAGGTACACGTACTTGCAAATAAACATATTATGTTGCTAACTTTGTTTCCTATGAACACTTATCCTCTACGTCTAGATCTATGATTGCTTCTCTAGACTCCATCTCCGTACCCAAAACAGTGAACGAGGCTTTGAATCATCCCGGATGGACTGATGCAATGCTTTAGGAAATACATGCTTTAGAGGATAACCACACATGGGATCTGGTAGATTTACCAAAGGGAAAGAAACCAGTGGGATGCAAGTGGGTCTTTACATTTAAAGTTAACCCAGATGGTTTTGTGGCAAGACTTAAGGCCAGACTTGTGGCTAAAGGGTATGCTCAAACTTATGGGGTGGATTATTCTGACACCTTCTCCCCGGTTGCCAAACTCACTTCTGTCCGCTTATTTATTTCTCTAGTTGCGTCCGAGAATTGTCCTTTACATCAGTTGGATATCAAGAATGTGTTCCTTCATGGTAATCTTCAGGAGAAAGTGTATATGGAGAAACCACCCGGTTTTGTTGCTTAGGGGGAGTATGGGAAAGTCTGTCATTTGAAGAAGTCCTTGTATGGCTTGAAGCAGAGTCCACGAGCTTGGTTTGGCAAGTTCAGTGAGGTAATTAAGGAGTTTGGGTTGAAAATGAGTAAGTGCGATCACTCGGTCTTCTATCGGAAATTAGCAGCTGGCATTATTCTCCTTGTTGTATATGTTTATGATATTGTTATCACAGGAAGTGACTATGCGGGGAGTTCATCCCTCAAGTCTTTTCTGCATACTAGGTTTCATACAAAGGACTTGGGCCAGTTGAAATACTTTTTGGGAGTAGAAGTAAATAGAAGAAAGAAGGGAATTCTTTTGTCTCATAGAAAGTACATTCTTGACTTGCTTGCAGAAACTGAAAAGCTAGCAGCTAAACCTTGCAGTACTCCAGTGGTTCCTAATGTGCATCTTATGAAAGATGATGGTGATACTTTTGACGATCCAGAGAGATACAGGAAGTTAGTTGGGAAATATAACTACTTCATTGTGACTCGTCCAGATATTACTTTTGCGATAAGTGTTGTTAGCCAGTTCATGTCTGCACCAACAGTCAAACATTGGGCAGCTTTGGAACAGATTTTGTGTTACTTGAAATGAGCTCCTGGACTTGGCATATTATATAGAAATCACAATCATACTCGTATTGAGTGTTTTGCAGATGCTGACTGGGCTGATCGAAAATTGATAGAAGATCTACTACAGGTTATTGTGTCTTTGTTGGAGGAAACCTGGTATCATGGAGAAGTAAGAAGAAAAGTGTTGTATCTCGATCCAGTGCAGAATCCCAGTATAGAGTTATGTCACAGTCTACATGTGAGATTATTTGGATACATCATCTGTTGACTGAAATTGGGTTAGAGCATCCAATACCAGCAAAACTCTGGTGTGACAATCAAGCTGGCCTCCATATTACGTCAAATTCGGTGTATCATGAAATAACTAAGCATATTGAGGTTGACTGTCATTTATTCGTAAGAAGATTCAGGAGAACTTGATCTCCACTGGCTACGTGAAGACAGGAGAGAAACCGGCGGTTTCGGCTCCGTACCACGGCGTCGGGCTTGGGCCATGGCAGGCGATAATACAGGCACGACTGGCGGAATTCCAGTTTAATTGCCCTAAAATGTCGATTTGTTCACAAAGGCGTTAAATGGAATTCGAGTTGATCACCTTTGTAACAAGTTGGGCATGATCAATATTTATGCTCCAGATTGAGGAGGAGTGTTAGATAATGAATGTAGACATAATCTTATGTAATATACATAGCTAGCATAATTATATGGATTCACAGCAGATTTATAGGATTTCCTTTTTGATTCTTTCCATAGTTAGGGCTCTATGTACTTGTATATATACTTGTTACTTCTTGAATACAACACAAGAGAGATTTCTCTATTGTCTTTGTACTTTACAATAGGCAATGTACATTGACAAGAAATGCGGTTAATTTCTTGAATCTGGCCTCATAGCTGAAAAAAGAGAACCTGAGATGATGACTCAAAATCTCATTAAGATAAAAGTTGACCAATCGTTTAAATTGAACATCCCAAATAAAAACATAATGACGAATCTTTTAACCTAAAAAGGCCTTCAACCGAGGTGATTTCAAATAGAAGAAACTAATAACTCTCAGAATAAAACTAATCATCTGACTAAGATGAAGCAGAACTCGGGATGGTTTTACAGGAATAAAACACCTTATTGCAGAGAACAGAAAACATTCTACAAAAATTGTGTTACGCGGCGCCTTCCTGAGATTCTTTGGAAGGGCAGCGTAAGGCTAAGCAACCGATGTCAGGGTGGTTGTTGTCCGCCGAGTGAGGTCCCCTCCACATGCTAGACGATATTGTCAGTGTCATGCGGGAAACCCAATGCCAACAATTGAGAGAACAATAATGAGAATTGAATAAAAGCTTGATTGCATTAATGAAAGCTTTACAAAAAGAAGGCAACGCAGTGTCGAGGGGTAGAGACACCAGTACAGAGAATTGCTTGCTAGAAAGTTTTTGATTGCTTGATACCCTCTAATAATGCTTAAAAAAAATAAACCAAAGGTACATGACTAGACCAAATTACGCTAGAGAAACATAATGAAAGTACATGGAATAAAACTACTCTATATTTACAAGGAAAAGGACTTAGTTTTCTACAAAGGTAGAAACAGGTCCGTTGGCAGCAACTTTGTCTCAGGCATCACGATTTGCGTGCGCGGCATTGTCTACGCACGCGGCGCTATTGGCAGTTACTTGCGGCTGGGCGCTAGCGAGGGAAATCGGTGGGGTGACAGAGGCACATGCGCGCTTGTCACTTGGCGCGGCCAAGACCACGGGGCGAGGCCAAGGGGTCATGGGGCATGGCTGTAAAGCCGCCCATGACATTCTCCCCCACCTGAGTTGGCGACGTCCTCGGCGCCTTACTTGCTAAATAATCTTCAATTAGGCTCTTGTAGGCTTTGAGGTTTGTTCCCCTCTCCCAAGTATTCTCCTCAGCATCGCACCCTTGCCATTTTACCAAGAACTCTTGGTGATCCTTCCTGGAGACATGAATTACCCGATCATCAAGAATAGCTTCAGCCCGCCTTTTCCCGGTTGAACTGGGGCCTCGAATACTAGGTATTGTGAGTTGGCTCCGTGAAGGATACTCTGTGTCTTCCCGAAAGGGTTTCAGTAGGCTGACATGGAAGACGGGATGGATTTTCCACCAAGCTGGGGTATCCACCCCGTATGCAACTTTCCCAATGTGTCTTTCAATGGACAAAGGTCCAATATATTTTTGCAACTGGAGAGGGTCATGGACCCCTGCAAATAAGTACCGCTTTGGGATTTTGACCATCACTTTGTCTCCTACTTGGTATTCAACAAAGCGACGATTCTGATCAGCATGCCTCTTTATTCGCATTTGGGCTTTGACAAGATAGCTCTGCACTATCTCCCTATTTCGCTTCCATTCTTTTGAGAAGCTAGCAGCACGAGGAGATTTTCCCATATTTGGAGCATTCACTGTGTGTGGGAGTAGCGGTTGTTGCCCGGTAACAATTTCAAAAGCGCTTTTGTTTGTACTGGAGCTCTTTTGTGAATTGAAACATAGTTGGGCAACATCCAGAAGCTTCACCCAATTCTTCAGTGATCCGGTAACAAAATGGCAGAGGTATTCCTCCAACATACCATTTAACCGCTCCGTCTGGCCATCGGATTGTGGATGAAAACTTGAGTTGTGACTCAATTTTGACCCGAGACACTTAAATAGTTGGGTCCAAAAGTTGCTAGTGAAGCATGAATCGCGATCACTAACAATGTCTTTGGGCAGGCCCCAATATTTGACGACATGAGAGAAGAAGAGTCGAGTTGTATCTTCTGCTGATATATATTGAGGTGCTACTATGAAGGTGGCATGCTTGGAAAACCGATCCACCACAACCAATATAGTTGTGAGATCTCCGACCTTGAGCAATCCAGTGATGAAATCCATAGACACGCTTTCCCAAGGTCTCTTTGGAACAACTAGAGGTTCCAAGAGTCCCGCTTGTGCCAAGCGGTCGGACTTGTCCTTCTGGCATACTAGACAAGTCCTCACATACTGCACGACGTCGTCGGCCACTTGGGGCCAATAATATGCACGGCAAAGCAATGCCATGGTGCGTTCTTCGCCGGGATGGCCGGCCCACAGACTGTCATGATATTCCGCTAAGAGAGTCCTTCTCAGATCTCCTCCTTTAGGAACATAAAGCCGGTTCCCTTTTACCTTCAAGAAACCATCCTCCATATAGAACTGGCGAGTCTTGCCCTGTCCTACTAGATCAACCAAATACTGTGCAGCGGGATCCTTGATGAGTAGATCATGTATCTGGTCTTTTATTGTTGTGGCTACTTCGCTCCCCCTTAGCGTGGCGAGTAGGCACACCGATGCTAAGTCCGCTCTGCGACTGAGCGCATCAACAACATGATTAGTCTTCCCACTACGGTACTCCAGGTTGAAGTTAAATTCTGCTAGGAGTTCCTGCCATCGGGCCTGTCACCCATTCAGCTTCGGCTGGGTCATGAAATGACTAACAGCCGTGTTGTCTGTCTTGACCACGAACGGTGATCCCATCAGATAATGCCTCCAAAGGCGTAAGCAATGAACGATAGCCAATAGTTCTTTCTCATGGGCAGCATAGCGCCGCTCTGCATCCTTCAACTTCCGTCTCTCATATGCTACGGGATGCCCGTCTTAGAGTAAGACCCCGTCAAGAGCATAGTCGGAAGCATCCGTTTGTACCTCGAATGGCTTGGCCAAGTCAGGAAAGGCCAAGACAGGGCTACTAGACATAGCCGCTTTTAATGCATTGAAGGCATCCGCTCGCCTAGGACCCCAATCCCAAGGCGTGACCTTCTTGAGGAGTTCTGTCAGTGGCATTGCGATGAGGGAGTAGTTCTTCACAAATCGTCGATAGAAATTGAATAGGCCAAGGAATGCCCTCAAGGCGTGGATATCCTTGGGTGGAGGCCAATCTGTGATGGCTTGGATCTTTTGCTGGTCTATCTTGATCCGCCCTTCCTCAATGACATGCCCGAGGAAGTCGATCTGTGTTTTAGCAAAGGAGCACTTGGATAGCTTTGCGTACAATTCATGCTCCACCAACCGGTCTAGGACCTTCAGCAAGTGCTCCAGATGTTCTTCCAGTGTCTGGCTATAAACCACAATGTCATCCAAATAGACCACCGCAAATTCATCAATGTACTCTCGGAAGACCTGGTTCATCAGGGTGAAAAATGTGGTTGGGGCATTCGTCAAGCCGAACGGCATAAATAGGAAGTCGAACGACCCATATCTTGTCACACAGGTCGTCTTGTGTTCATCACCCTCAGCAATCCGGACTTGCCAATACCCTGTCTTCAGGTCAATTTTTGTGAATACCGTTGCACTCCCCAATCTGTCGAACAAGTCTGCCATGAGCAGAATAGGATACTTGTTCTTCACAGAAATTTTGTTCAACGCCCGATAATCCATGCAGAGGCATAGACTACCACATGTTTCTTTTGGAAAAGCACAAGGGACCATATGGGGACTTAGAGGGTACAATGATCCATGTGTCTAGCATTTCCGTCAATTGTCTCCGAAGATCGGTGAGTTCGGGTTATGACATTCTGTAAGGCGCCCGGGCAGGTGGCTTCGCACCCGGCACCAACTCAATCTCATGGTCCACAGTGCGCCTAGGCGGAAGTCACTTCGGCATTTCATGTGGCATGACATCTTCAAATTCCAGTAGTAGCTCTTTTACGGGTGTAGGAAGTGGACCCGAGCATTCTACCTCTTCAATGCATAGGGTATCCAGAAAAGTAGGTTCATGTCTCTTGACTCCCTTTTTTAGTTGCAAGGCCGAGATGTTCTCAGCGGCCATCTTCATGGATATGCACGGAATAATACAGGGCGTGGCCCCGTTTCCTCCCATCATCAGAAGCATGTCCGCATATGGTACGGGCATGGTGTTGGTCTGCCTCAAGAATTCCAGTCCCACTATTAACTCAAAGTCATCTATGATCACCACGCGTAAAGTGAACTTTCCTTCATAAGGACCCATCTTCACCGGTACTTCTTTGGCGATCCCACCCATTGGCTGAGGAGGTGAGTTAATAGCCTTAACATGACCCCGTCCCTTTCCCACAACTATTCCAAGACGCTCCACCTGAGTTGAGGCCAAGTAGTTGTGAGTAGCACCTGTATCTATCATCGCCCGAATGGGTTTGCCGTTTACCCTAAGTTCAACGAACATCAAGGTCCTGTCTTGCTTAGGAAGAGTCTCTTTATTCGTCTTCTTTTCCCCCTTCTTGGCGACTGGGCGGGGGTCTTTCTTCTTGCGGATACCAGCACGGGTTCCCGCTAATGCCTCAGAAACAGAACCCACAATGGCATTGAAGGCACCGACTGGTTTGGTCTGTTCATCATCATCTGCTTCATCATCTGTCCCATCATCATAAGCTTGATGGGAATTCATCTGTGCATGTGAGCACTCATTATTCCAATGTGGTTTGCCGCAATGACGGCACCCTGAGGGTGGCTTTCTCCCCCGATCATTGTTGTTTGACGCAACATTGTTGCTGCCTGAGGAGGGAGCCTTAGATTTGCCTGCACTCCAGTCTCCCCCACTTCTGTTAGGGCCACCATTGGTAGGTTGGCCTCATTTGTACCCCGCTCGGACAGGCGACTGCGGCCTATCCTTCCGAGTCTCCATTTGGTAGTCCCCAAGGCATTCCGCTGCTTGGATTGCCTTGGGAAGGGTATCCACCCTTTGTCTTTGCAGCTCCATGCGGGCATAAGGTTTCAACCCTTCCAGGAAAGTGAAGAGCTTGTCCTTGTCCCCCATGTCGCGAATGTTCAGCATGAGTGCAGAGAATTCTCGCACGTAGTCCCGCACTGATTTGGTCTGGCGGAGCTCCCGTAGTTTCCTCCTTGCATTGTACTCAACATTTTCGGGAAAGAACTGTAGGCGTATGGCTGCCTTCAGTTCCGCCCATGTCTCCAGAGCATCTTCACCGGCCCTGATGGCTTCGTACTTCACTCGCCACCAGAGCTTAGCATCACCCTAAAGATACATGGCAGCAGTTGCTACCTTCTTGGCTTCTTCTAGGCCTCCCACGGCATCGAAATACTGCTTGATGTCGAAGATGAAATTTTCCACTTCTTTAGCGTTCCTAGACCCACTGTATGGCTTTGGCTCAGGAATTTCCAACTTCTGTGCCAAGGGGGCGGGTTTCACAGCGCCCCCGATTTGATTTCCACCGCCTCGAAGCAAGCCTTGTAGAGCAGCATTGACAACATTGAGCTGGCATGTCAAGTTTTCGATAGTTTGCTGCATGGCAGTCATCCTGTCTGCCTCTTGTGCCATGTGGGCTAAATCCTCGGCGCGCTCCTGTTGGAGGCCCTCGAATTTATCAAAAATTTCGGTTGCCTCAGTAGCTGCTGTTTGTCGGTTTCCTTCAGAGTCGCGACTCATGTTTCCTATGTCAACTTCGGCCTGGGCCATTCTGCGGTCCAGATCGTCCAACCTCTGTAGTAGGTTGGTTTTCAGTTCCGGCACCGTATCCTTAATGGGTCGTAGTACGTCAACCGTCTCCTCAAGGGCCGTAATGCGGTCCCCATGATTCACATGGTCAGAAATTGTGGTAATGCCAATGCGTTCCCTCGTCCGATGTCGAGCCTAGGCTCTGATACCAACTGTTACGCGGCGCCTTCCTGAGATTCTTTGGAAGGGCGACGTAAGGCTAAGCAACCGATGTCAGGGTGGTAGTTGTCCGCCGAGCGAGGTCCTCTCCACACACTAGACGAGATTGCCAGTGTCGTGCGGGAAAATCAGTGCCCACAATTGAGAGAACAGTAATGAGAATTGAATTAAAGCTTGATTGCATTAATGAAAGCTATTACAAAAAGAAGGCAACGCGGTGTCGAGGGGTAGAGACACCAATATAGAGAATTGCTTGCTAGAAAGTTTTTGATTGCTTGATACCCCCTAATAATGCTTAAAAAATAAACCAAAGATACATGACTAGACCAAATTACGCTAGAGAAACATAATGAAAGTACATGGAATAAAACTACTCTATATTTACAAGGAAAAGGACTTAGCTTTCTACAAAGGTAGAAACAGGTCCGTTGGCAGCAACTTTGTCTCAGGCATCACGATATGCGCGCGCGGCGCTGTTGGCAGCTGCTTGCGGCTGGACGCTAGCGAGGGAAATCGGTGGGGCGACAGAGGCACATGCGCGCTTGTCACTTGGCGCGTCCAAGACCACGGGGCACGTCCAAGGGGTCATGGGGCATGGCTGGAAAGCCGCCCATGACAATTGGCACGTGTTATTGAATGAACGAGGAGGATTCCTATTTCTTCTTATTTGTTACAAATTCATCAGATGATTAGGACAGAACCTGATTCCTCTTTCTTGCATTGCCAAAATAAATAGATAATGACATTCTGAGAAGCAAAAATATACGACGAACCACTTCATACTCTACAAAACTATCTTACTTCTGATTGAGTCTCTATGGATGTTTTCTCTTGGACATTTTTGTTTGTGCCCTGGATTTGTATGTTTTTTAGTTTCTGTGTGTTAGCCATCTCAAGACGTGCTTGCCTCTGCATGGCCTCCATCAGCTCATCTTTTCTCGTCTCATCTCCCTTAAGTTGCATTTTCATTACTTCCTCTGCTTGCTGATCTAAAGGCTTAAAATATTCATTTATAGCAGCCTCCTGAAAATATTCAACCATTTAATCAAGCAATCGACCAAGGCCAGAAAATCTTCAAAAACACAAGGGCCACATTTCAATAGTAGAAAAAATTTATAACCAACCCTACTTTGCATTCAGTACAATTATGGTCCTCCTGACACCAAAATGCAACAACTGACTCAACAGATATTCAAGAATAAAGCAAGCCTTCCCCTCCCCCCTTTTCTTTTTTCCCCTAAACACTCTTCCGGCTTTGAAAGTATACATTCCACATGTTATTACGGAGTTATTCTGTCTAAGAAAACGACGTTTTCAAACCGACACTGGGCCAGCCAGTTGAACCTGGAAACTCCAAGGCAGATATAACATCTGCTCCAGACAAGAGGACTACTACTTTGCATACAAAAGTAACACCTTTTATTTGCAAATTCTTTGAATTGCCCGTCTGCAGAAAGCAACGGGAAGGCTAGGAGTCCAGACTTTCTGAGAAGCGTGAATGTGTAGACAAAGGAGAAAAAGGTCTAGAAAGCATGTCTACACAACCAGAAAAAGGAGATTGATTTGGAGAGGGAGGAAGAAAGAGAACAAATGCACTTTCTTTTTCTTTGTGAGTAGGTGGGATGCGCAAGATTTGTCTAAGGACTCATTTGTGGTATTGGCAATGATCGAAAACGAAAAGAGATGACAAAGTAGTTAGAACAAACATGAGTCTCAAAAAGAAGTAGATTAATGTCAATAGAGCTCTTGACAGTAGCAACTATATTAATGTCAATAGAGCTCATGACACTCCGCTACTGCAAACTGAAGCAAAAAAGAAAGCAAGGCTTCCACCGCAATAAAAGTAACTACTTTTTCCGTCAATCTCAATAAATCTTTTTTTTTCTCCGTCTGGCAATTCAAACTAGTAAAAACTTCTTCTGAGAAGTCCATTCAAACTTATATAAACTAAAGCTATGTCTCTGATTTCAAAATTGAAATGACATTCTCAACTTATTTTCACTTTTTCACATTTTGAACTATTATAACCCGCACTTTTACTACCAAATTCAATATAGTAAGCTATTCGAACATTTCAATCTCAAAAATGCACCAGCCAAATCAGATCCAGTTTATTTGGGCTAAAGAAGTAGTAGCCAAGAGATATTACACTTCATGAATTCAAACTATCTTCCCTAGAATAACACGGTACGAACAAATTCATATGAAAGGTAAAATCTTAGGGGACAAGGCCCGCGTTCAGTTAATATGTTAGACCCCACTAGTGGGATTTTACTGGTATGTTGTTGTTGTTGTGTTCAGTTAATATGTTCTTTATAGCTCTATCTGAGAAGTCTATGTCCTGTAAAAGAATTTTACCAAATTGATACAAGCTTATTATACACTAATCACTCTATACTAAGACAACACCGAAGATTTAAAAGGACTATTAAGGTGATTGACCACAGCAACAACAACAACAACGACCCAATATAATCTCACAAGTGGTGTCTGGGGAGGATAGTGTGTACACAGACCTTACCTCTACTCGGTGGGGTAGAAGAGGTGATTGACGACAGCATTTTTTATAATTACAAAGCCAGCTCCAGAAAATTGTGAGCTTACAGTATCTTCTAACTTCTTATTCAAAGCTTGCATATCTTCCACCATGCGCTTAACTTCTGATAAAATAATCTGTTCAGGAATCTTCCTTACTGCTGCTTTCCTCTCTTCCGCCTAATCAAAACGGAAATCAGAAAGAGCGTTTACAACAAAAAATGCACAGCAATTTACCAACTAAAAGACTCTAAATTAGTCAACATTGTCCAATTACAACATTGATAAGGAATGTTCATACTATTGACTAAAAATAACAGTAACTTTCACCTTTCTCTATTTTTTCCGACAAAAAAAAATCAATTTTCAATCAAAATTTTAAAAAGGAAAGAAGAAGAAGAAGAAGAAAAACCTGTTGAAGACGCTGTTGAAGTTGTAATCGATGAGATCGAATTCTACGCTCTTCATAACCTGACAGAACCCTAATATAGAACATTGCTTTTCTACCGAATTCTATAAGCTTCTTCATTTGCCTTCTTTGATAACAAATTTCACAGCTCTAATTAGAGGATAGCAGAAAATTTGCTTAGTTACGTTTTCGAGTTTGAGGTATTGAAATTTAAATTCACGATTAAGCTGAAGAAGAAGAAGAAGAAGAAGAAGAAGAAGACTGAACACTCTGTCTCTCGGTGTTACTGCAATACGGACCATTAAACCGGGTCGCTCCGGGCTGCTCCGCAACAATGATCCGGTTAGACCCATCTTTTTCTTTTTCAATTTACTGGAGCATTTCTTTTTTTTTAAAGAAGTTTATTTTGAGGGATTGGAGGTAGGGATGTTCATAAAAATCCGAAAAATCAAATTAAACCGATCAAAAAGATTGATATTTTTTTGGTTTGGTTTGGTTTTGGTTTTGAATTTTAAAAATCGATCAAATTTGGTTTAGTTTTGGTTTTAATTAAAATATAATCGAAAAAATCTGAACTAAACCGACTATAGGAGTAACTATTTCAATTTTTACTATATATATATATATATATATATATATGTATGTATGTATATTTTTATACAAAGTTCCAAAAAATTTGTGGTGAATGTTAATCGTTTGCACGTTTAGTACAGTTATTTACCTTTATATTTTAGTTTGATGGGTAGTTTTCTTTTGTTAAGTGTAAGATTTCATTTCATGTTTTTAAAAAAATATTTTTAATTGAGTCCTTAAATTATTCATCACTATTTGATTCAATCATAATCAAAATATTTTAGTAAATAATAGATTTCTCAAAGGACAATTGATTTGATAGTGTTACGTTAAAAATGTAATCGTCGGAATATGTGTTTGGTAGTGTATGTCTTATATTTAAGAAAAAACTGACAAATAATCGGAAAAAATGGCAAACCCGACATAAACCAAATAGAGAAAAAACCGACTTAATTGGTTTGATTTAGTTCTAATATTTAAAAATCCGACTTACTTAATTTGATTTCTTTTTAGAGAAAAATCGAATCAAACCGAACAATAAACGACCCAAATTGGAGTGTTCAGTGAATATAAGGAAAATGATTTGCATGTAAATTAGAATTGCAATTACTACAGTTCAACTTCAGTCTTGCCCTTTTTTTAAAACCAAGTACAGTAAACACTCTCCTCCATTCAAAACGAATAAGGGAGTAGAGGATTAGGGTTTTTATTTTTATTATTTTGCCTTAGTTCGAACATTATTTTAAGTCTTTTAAAAATAAATTTTAAATAATTAAAAATTACATAAAAAATATTATAAATTATAATAACTTTTCATAGTTAAAAAGATTATAAACAACATACTATGAAAGAGTTGCAAATAAGAACAAGTTGTCTGGTTCCTTAATAGTGATAATGTCAAACAAAGTGAAATAAAGAGCCCGTTTGGCCATGAACACTTTTTTTTTTTTTTAGAATTTTTTTTTTTTCGAAATTAGTGTTTGGTTATAAATTTTCGATTTCACTTGAAGAAAATTTTGAAATTTTTCGAAAACTTGTAAAACTCCAAAAAGTTATTTTTCAAAATTTTCACTCAGATCACTCACAAAAATTCAAAAACAACCCAAAAAAAAATTTCACTTTTTTCAGAATTTTACAATTCTTATGTCCAAACGCTCACAAAGAGTACCTATTATCCTTCATTTTTCCATTTAATTAAGCAAAATCCTAATAGCTACTACTATCCACAGGACCATGGGCGGAGGGAGAGTGCGGGGCGTGGGTTCAGCCGAATTCAGTAACTTTTGTTCAAATTAGTAACTTAAAAGTATTAAAATCACGAACCCACAAGGTTTAACTCTTGGCTCCGCCTCTGCACAAGACCACAACAACAACAATAACCCCGATGTAATCTTATAAATAAATTCTATGAAGCATTGGCATTGAATGAGAATGCTTGAATGGGAATCATCCTAGCAATTGGTGTTGCACAATTGGTGTTCAAATTCTAGTAATGTTGAACAATTGGTGTTCAAATTTAAATTGTCAATAAGTAAATTCTGAAGGTGTTTAACTCTCCATCTTTGACAGCCATTAAAAAGCTTTGAAGATTTGAATTCGAATTTGGGTTTTCAAAAAACATTATTTGTTTGGATTTGGTGTTGTCGCAATTCGCAAACAATTGGTAAAATTATTTGGAGTATATCTCAGTTTTGAGGGTGTTTTGGTGGAAATTATATATGATTTTGGCTAAATTTCATATTGAAACTCGTCGAAGACGAAGAAGAAGACATGACATACATTATACTTACGAAATTGTAGTAAAGTTTTGTAGAAAAATTGTATTCTATTGTTTATATATATTTTTTATTTAAATATTGTATGAAAGTTGAACAATATTGTATAAAATTATATTTAAGTTGTATGATATTGTAGTTGTATATAACTGGGTAAAAATCATGTATGAAAGTTGTAGATAAGTTGTATAATATATAATTAGTTGTATGAAATTTGTTTTTATTATGTATAAATCAGATATAAAATATGCAAAAGGCATATTGTACAAAATTTATATAAAAATTATATTTAAGTGATATGATATTGTAGTTGTATATAACTGCATAAATATAATGCATGAAAGTTGTAGATAAGTTGTATAATATATAATTAGTTGTATCAAATTTGTTTTTACTATGTATAAATCGGATACAAAAATATACAAAAGACATATTGTATAAAAATTCTATTTAAGTGGTATGATTTTGTTGTTGTATATAACTAGATAGAAATATTGTATGAATGTTGTAATTGTATATCAATTGATAAATGCTCTGTAATGGCTGAAAGTAATGCGTGTAACTTGACTCCGAGTTTATCACAATTTTGTCGACATTGAAATTAACATATCGACCACTACTATCCCATCGACTATTATGTTGGAACATGGTTGCTATTGTCGTCAAGAAGTAAAAACCAAAGTTATTTATCTAAACGTCCTCCTCCTGCTGCTTTCAAAACGTCAGAATTGGCTTAAGATCTATCGTCCAAGCATAATCCTAATATAGAAATTTTACGTGGTTCTGTTTTTGTGGTTTGTGGGGTTCATTAAGTAAGTACCCCAAAAAAATAGACCTAAAAATAGTAACAGGGAGTAGAACAAACATCCAAAGTAAGTCTTGATATTATATTTCCAACTTTGCAGACGCAATGGCTTTGGGTTTCTTGTCAAAGATTTAAAACAAAGAAGGGTGATACAGTAGTAGTGAGGGATATTTTTATTTTACCAAAATTGGAAACTAAAATCAAGGGATACAGTAGTTCGCTTAAATTGCTGCAGGGGTGGAAAATCTGGAGAGAAAAGGGAAAAGAAAGAGAGAAAAAGGGAAAATGTATAACTAAATCTCTTGATTGTAGGCACTAATAATGGATTGAGTCTCTTCTAAGGTGGAATGTATATATTTTGTAGCGAAAATGTGTTTAGGTCGGGTAAATACAAAAACTTGAACATTTTTCATAATAAGGTTTCAAATAGTGTATAGGAATAAAAAAATCCCAATGTGAAAAAATGAAAGAGTACCCACGTCTAACGTTTAAGTCTATGTGTTACCTATCACACCTCCTTTTTCCCGAAGGGATTAAGGGAGTTTTTTTAATTTAAGTGACATTATGTCACGACCCCAAATCACTACTGGCCGTGATGGCGTCCATCGTGAAACTAGGCTAGCCAAACTACCGAGAATAACAGATAAAGCTTTCTGTTTAAATCATAAGTCATAATATTTCATTTAAGATCCCCGTTCTAAAGCATGTTTAACAGTAATAATAACATAAAAGATCAAGTCTAACCAAGGCCCCAACATCCAGAGTCAACTGTCATGGGCATCTAAAGGAGTAAATACATTGTATAATATCATGTCTTTGCTAATACAAGTCCAGAAAATACGAGAAATCTATAAACTAGTAAAGGAAAAGGATGTTGTGGACGCCAAACAGCTACCTCTAACCTCGATCAGGCTCCAAAGCAAGTGGAATTCAACTAGCACTCTGACCCGCTATCTGGATCTACACACAAGATGCATGGAGTAACGTGAGTACGCCAACTCAGTAAGTAACAACCATAACTAAAGACTTGAGTGTAGTGACGAACATTTAAACTTTATAATTTCATATAAAAAGTGCCATTGAAGGTAAATAGATCAAGTCAAAGTCTACATTTACCAAATATTTCACAAACTCTAGTTTTTCGTTTAATCTGGTACAAAACATTAGTTCAACATTTATCGAAGAGGCTCAGTGTAAAGAAGAGTGAAAAACAATGGTTTCATAATTAATAGGCTCTCAGGCACAGTGCCACTCGTAAATAAAGCCTCTCGGTCACTCGTGACTCCACTATTATAAGTAAATGCTCACACTCAGCACTCTCACTCTACAGGTACCATGTATACACATAATCGGTGCGGCGTGCAGCCCGATCCACATAACATACGTTGCGGCGTGCAACTCGATCCAAATAATAGTCTGTTGTGCTCACTGGGGGTGTAAAGACTCCTGGAGGGGCTACTTCAGCCCAAGTGCTATATCGCTGCGGCGTGCAGTCCGATCCAATATATATATCATTGCGGCGTGCAGCCCGATCCACATACCTTGTTGCGGCGCAAACCGATCCATAATTATCCTCATAAACTCAGCTATCGGCCTCACTCATTCATCCTCACAAGACACTCGGGCAACTTATCACAACTCACGAGACTCAGCCTAAAATACCTCTCAGTATTCTAAAACAGGGTGATAACAGTGATAACAGCAACAAATATAAAGCATGACTGAGTTCATAAATTTTCTATCAAAAATAGTGTGAGAATAGTAAAAAAATATCCTGGAGGGTCTAAACAGGTCGGCACAAGGCCCTAAACATGGCATAAAGCCCATAATGAAATATAAATCTCTAAAATACAGGATATCATATGATTTCAAATCAAACACGCGGCTTAATAGTCGCTACGGGACGGACCAAGTCACAATCCCTATTGGTGCACGCCCACACGCTCGTCACCTAGCATGTACGTCACCTCATTATTCAAAACAATACAAAATACCGGGATTTCATACCCTCAGGTCTAGATTTACGATCATTACTTACCTCAAACCGGCCCGAAAACTACTCCGCGATGATCTTGCCCTCGAATTGGCCTTCGATCGCTTCAAATCTAACCAAAACCAGATCATTATCATCATTATCATCAATATATGCTAGGGAGACGAACCACATTCAAAAATTATCAAAATTAAGCACAATTCCCGAAATTGGCCAAACCCGGCTCCCGGACTCACGTCTCGGAATCCAATAAAAATTACATTACAACAATCATCATCCTCCCACGAGTCTACCCATACAAAATACATCAAAATCCATCCACAATTGACCCTTCAATTCCTCAATTAAAGTCTCTAAATTCCCAAGCCCTAAACTCCCAATTTAGGCACTAATTTCCATGAATTTCACCCTTAATCAGTCCAAAAATCACATAGAAACGAGCTTTAGGTTCACAAATCTTACCTCCACGAAGTTCTCTAGAATTCCTCTTCAAAAAGCTTCAAACCCGTGCAAAAATGGTGGAAGAATGACCCAAAAATCTCTATGGGTCCTATATATATGTTCTGCCCAGCGATGACCGCACCTGCGGCCCTTTTCTCGCACCTCGTACCCGCACCTGCGGTCCCAGGTGCGCACCTGCGCGTTTCACTTACAGGACCAAATCTCGCACCTGCGATGCAGCCTCTGCACCTGCGGTTCTCCTCCAGCCTAGCCAAAATCCGCACATGCGCCCCCTTTTCCGCACCTGCGGCCATCACACATGCGACTTCCCTTCCGCAGGAGCGGCCACAATAGCAAAATAGCACCAGCAGCATTTTTGCTGCATTTTCCAACTTCCAACTCCCCGATGGTTATCTGAAATCATCTCGAGCCCATCGGGACCCCAATCAAAAATAAAAACAAGTCATAAATGATCACCTGAACTTAGCCGAACCCTCGGAACACCCAAAATAACATCGAAACACCGATTCAACTCATGATTCAAGCCTAAGAATCTTCAAACTTCCGAAAATCATCTACGATGCTGAAACTAACCAAAACACGTCCGAATGACCTGAAAATTTTCACACACGTCCAAAATGACACTACAGACATGTTCACACTTCCGGAATTCCATTCCGACCCCGATAGCTAATTTTTCACTGCCTACCGAAAATCGCCAAAAACTCACTTTCGCCAATTCAAGCCTAATTCTACTACAGGCATCAAAACCACATTCCGAACACACTTCTAACTCCCAAATCACCTAAAAAGCTATGCGAACCATAAAATTCACATTCCGGGGTCGTTTACCTAATAGTCAACTCCCGGTTGACTTTTCTAACCATTAAGCCAGTTTAAGAGACTAAGTGTCTCAATACTCACCATGACCACTCCGACCCTGAACCAACCGACCCCAACACATCATAAATAGGTTAAGAAATGCATGACAAGGCAGAAACAAGAATAACGAGGCTAATCTCACGGAACGACAGGCCGGGTCATTACACATTATTCGAAATGTGATTATTTGTTTGTTTTTTCAGAGTCGCCACTTGGGATAATTATTTTGGTGTCCTAAGTCACCGATTTTGTTTTAAAATCCCGAATCGAGGAAATTTTGACTCCATTTAAAGTTTGTGAAACCAGAAGACCGGATAAGGAATTCTGTTAACCCGGGAGAAGGTGTGAGGCACTCCCGAGTTCTGTGGTTTTATCATGGTCGCTTTAATCACACCTGCTTAATTAAATTGCTCAATTACGTATTTTAGAACCTATGTGCACTTTACCTTTACACTTTTAATTATAGTGTTATGGATTAATCTTTTGAAATAGATTAATGTGTGTAAATCCATTTTATTTGGGGCGCTAAAATCATATCATGCGAACGTGTACACAATTATTCACGCTTTATTAATTTAAGATTGTTTGGCCGAAGTTACGTGAACGCACACTTCTATTTAATATTGGAAATCGCAATTATTTCACGCGAACATGTACATAATCACGATAATAGATTAAGAACACGCCTAAAGCATTCTAGCATATGTTTATTTTTTTCAAAAAAAATCATAATCGTGTCATGTGAATGTGTACATATCACGATAATTAGTCAAGCCGCCTAACAGCATTTCTACGAGTATTCAATTGATGTCATTTGGAGATCATAAATTAGAGAGCTTCTTGTTGGAAAGCCAAGTGTATATTAATAAGCTAATATATACTTACTAAAGTGTTCTTCCTAATCTAGGATTGTGAGGCATTTCATTAGCGTTCAATTACTGTGAATACAACGTAACGGGGGCGAAAATTATTGGTCCTTGATGAGTGAAAAAAGTCAGCTAGAATGCTTAGCAATTAGCTAGGAATGCACAATTATTACTAGCCTATTAGTATTGTTGGATTTAATTATGACAGGTGAAATGGGTTAGAATGAGGAAGCGCATACCTGGGCAGTCATTATTAAATACCAAATGGCAATGGGTCATTCGAACTCATACCACTGAGTTTTCAAGGCATTTAGATTCCAAGCCTTTCAAACTCAAGCCCAAAAGTCAAGTCTTGCCAGACAAAAACTCTTTTCAAAGAATAACCATTAATTTTGAATTTTGAACATGTTCAAATCTTAATTCAAGCAAGCAAAGCAATAGAAATTATCTATATACAAGAGAGATAAAAGACAAAATTATCATTTACATTGCATTCAAATCTTGAAGTAAATAATAACCATAATAACCTTGCCTTCAATTATATTATATGGCATAAAATCAAGTTCAAATACGTTTCTATTTAGGTTAACATTATATCACTTAAACTAGAAATAATTAACTTCAATTAGAACACTAAATTTGGAAAGAAAAGAATCTCGGATACTTCTGGGATCTTCCTTTTGGGATTTGAGGCTCACAGACCTGGCATGTTAATGGCCAGACCCATAAGTTGAAGCCATATACATAACATCATCGGTCCTTCACAAATAACTCGACATGTTGCCTTAACTAACAATTAAGAAGGATATTTTGATTAGAGTTCATGATTAACAAATTATAGTGTGGAGATACCAATAATAGAAACTAATAGTAATGCATATACTTAAGGACATTCATAACAACAACAGAGATGTCAAAGGTAAACCAATGTCAATTCAGGTCATTCAAACACTTAGAACAATTCACAAGAAGATATAACATCATGTAAGCACAACAACCATATGAAATTCACAAATTGCAAGCTCAATTTAATTATGCTAAGTTCAATTGTACAAAGTTTATCAGTGTGTACCTTTAAAGCAGCAAAGATAAGTAAAGAGAAAATAAGTCTCTGAAATTCTTAGAAGAAGCAGTAGCAAGAAATTACAACAGTAAAGAAACCCAACATACCACAGCTTCAAACCTCAAAAACAGAAATCCAACAACATGGAGAAAACCAGTAAAAATAGAGAAGAAAAGCAGTCTGAAAACCTCTCTTTTTCTTTATTTTCTGTTTTTTAGGCTTTTGAACTCAGAAGGATAAAAGAATCAGAATGAAAATGAAGAAAATCAATCTCTGAATTTCTCAGGGTTTTTCGTGTGTAAAATATGTCTTTTTCAGTGTCTATTATGCAGTGAATTCCCTCCTTATATAGACTATGTGCGGGAATTAAGAGGGAATAGGATAAGACCAAAAATGTGTTAGCCTTTTTTCCTAAAATTCAGGGATTTGGCATTTTTGTACTAGAAAATGGACAACTGTCCCAACAACTGTGTATGCAGATTTTTTTTCATATTTTTTAACCCCTTTATTTTCTGAATTTACCCCTTTTAACCCCAAATATGACCTAATTTCAATTGTGTTATTGCATTTTAGTCACCTCTTGAAGCTTCCTACACAAATATCTCAAACTCCTAATTTTCTGATTTCTAAATTCTTTTCGACCCTTTTAAGTTCTGTTTATTACCCTTCAACCCCCTAATTCCTATTGGCATTCATGCATCAAAATGGACCAATTGAGACCAATATCAAAGAACAAAACAGAAACAAACTAACTAATTAAACCTAGCTAGATCACTAAATTAAATAAACTTGATTCAATTAGACTAACACATGCAATTAACTAATTAATCCGTAATTAACTTAAATAATCCTATTTTTAAGTGAACTAATTAAAAATTAACGCCTAACTAATGATCCAAACAAAACATAAAAAGAAACAAGGAGAAGGGAAAAGAAAAGTATATTGATTTGGCCGGAAGTGAGTCGACGATTTGAGGCGAACAACGAACAATGACGATGAAACTTGGCCGGTCAGTGGTGAGTTGGCTGGTATCCGATGAGCTTCGAAATGAACCAAACTAACATGAATCAATTGCTCGTATCAGGAGCAATTGACTAATGTAAGTTTGAACCAAAACGTACTGGAAATTTTCGGAAAAAATCATAATTAGGTTTGCTGATTTTCTTAGATCTGAAATTGGAGAAGATGGATGGGGATTTTAGGGAAATTTGTGGTAGGATGATGATTAGGGGGTGTTGTAGATTATTTGGTGTCAATTTGGGGTGGTTTGGGGTCTCGCCGCCCCCGTAGACGATTTCCGGCGGGTGGCGGACGACGGCGATGAAAGAGATGAGAAAGAGGGGTTTCTGAGGTTGAGTTTGGGGGGGGGGGTAATTTTCGGACACTTTTAAAGGAAAGGGGGTCAGTTGCGAGCCGTTGGATCAAGAATGATCAACGGCTGGGATTGGGCGTTACTGAAACGGCGCCGTTTTGGATTATTTAAGTTGGACCGGACGGGGGTATAGGGATTGGGCTTGGGACGGTTTTTTAAGGATTTGGGCTTCTTGGAGATCGGCTCAGTCCGGGTTTTGGCAAAAAAAAATGGCCTATTTCTGTTCTTGCTCTCTTTTCTTTGCTTTGCTTTTAAACCTTAATAAAATCCTAATTAAACTAACTAAAATCCTTACTTAGATTATAAATTGATTTATTTTGTAAAATTATCCTTAACTTGTTTTACTAATTTAAACGCTAATTAACTTAAAACTAAAACTATTGCAATTTAAAACTAAAAGGTAGTTAATCTTTTTCACTAATTCTAATTTACTTACTTTGATTTTTGTTTAATAAAGTACTTAATTAATGTAATTAAATCTTTAATGCATTTAAGATCTAAAATGCTATGCAATGAAGAATTAAATATTTTTGGTATTTTTCATGACTGTAAAATATTAAAAGTACACAAAAATGCAACTACATGAAAACAAATAATAAATAAAAATCCTAAAAATTCTAGAAAAATTAAAACAATTAGGAAAACATATATTTATTGATTTTTGTAGGAGTATTATCGGTGAGGCAAAAATTACGTGCTCACAACTGCACATCTTTGCTCCAAAACATGAAGAGTTTTCGGACAAAGATAAAGTGAGAAATAATGAACAATTTTTGCTTGTTTGATACTACACGGGAAGCATTTCAAAAAGTTTGAACGAACCTTGCCTCCGAGGTTGCCTACATATCCTTGGATATAAAGGAATCAGGTTAGTGTAGTTCTGGAAGTTTGGGTAGCTGGGATACCAAGAAGCTGTGATTTCATTGTTGTTGTTGCTGCTTACTGCTTGTTGAGCTCCTTATTACACCTAAGTCAAAAATGAAAAGGACTAACTAAGCCTATCAAGTACGAGTTACAAGATTCCTATCTATAAGTCTTTTGAAGCTTGATCTTGAGTCTTGGTTGGTTGTTCACGCAGACTCTGATCTGAATCTTGATGCTTGCTAGTTGCAGGTGCTAGTTCATTCTTCTTCGGCTTTTTTGGATCAAAACGGGACATGTAAAGCTTGCGACTTCAATCATGTCTTGAGCAGTCCACATCTTTTCTCCGCTTTTGCACTTTGATTTCACTTATTTTCCATTTTTCCTCCATTTTGGATTGAGACTTCTTTTTTGTTATCTCGTACGCTGTGCGTCGAGGTAAAAACCTGATCAGACACCAAAACAACGAACGAACAAAAAACTTTTTCCCCAGTTTTTACTAGGAAAATTTCGTGAGTTATTGTAACAAAACTCTATACTACTTCACTATTGAAAGTATAAAAAGGTCAGGATTGGTGTACCCTACAAAAACAGAGATTAGGGAGTGGAGACCCTATGTCTGGAAAAGCGACTAGGGAGTGGATACCCTATGTCTGAAAACAAAATCAACTAGGGAGTGGAGACCCTATGTTGGGAGAGCGACTAGGGAGTGGAGACCCTATGTCTAAAATAAAAAACGCAACTAGGGAATGGAGACCCTATGTCTAAAATAAAATCAACTAAGGAGTGGAGACCCTATGTTGGAAAAGCGACTAGGGAGTTGAGACCCTATGTCTAAAATAAAATCAACTAGGGAGTGGAGACCCCATGTTAGAAAAGAGACTATGGAGTGAAGACCCTATGTCTGAAAATCATTAGCTAGGGACTGGAGACCCTATTATGGAAAAGTGACTAGGGAGTGGAGACCTTATGTGTAAAAACATCAACTAGGGAGTGGAGTGGAGACCCTATGTTGGAAAAGAGACTAGGTAGTGGAGACCCTATGTCTAAAATAAAATCAACTAGGGAGTATGTTGGAAAAGCGACTAGGGAGTGGAGACTCTATGTCTAAAATAAAATCAACTAGGGAGTGGAGACCTATGTTGGAAAAACGCAGGTAGGGATTGGAGACCCTATACTACCATGATTTTGAACTTTTTCTTCTTCTTTTTTTTTAATCATTTTCATCATCCTATTTTTTTTCTTTTTTTTTTCAGAGAATGAGTAAATGCGGGAAAGAATTTTGGAGGAGACTTCCCTTTTTGGGTTGTGGTTGCAAAGTTGTTTCTAGCCCTTGCGCAGTTTCTTTTTGGTTGCACCTGCTTCTTGCAAGTTTGCTTTTGGATTGCACTTGTTTCATGTTTTTCAAACAAAAAATAATTTGTTAGTTTGAAACGGTGGTTGGTTTTATGGCCTTGAATGTTTCTTTCACTTGATCTCGGCCCTTTCAACTGCAATTGGCTATTTCCTGAATACTGATTGCATTTCTGAATCTGGAGAACCTATGGTTTTTTTAGACTTCGCCATGACGGTTAGTAACGTGGGACTTAACCTTTCAACTTTATTATTCCTTTGTGGACATTTGACTTTTATTTCCTTTCTTTTCAGGAGTTTTTTATTTTGAAATATCGGCCATCATGGCCAGTCGGAGTCGACTCGATGCACCTGCCGAAGCTGGGTGCCTTCTTGAATATTGGCTCGTATCAAACAAAATCCTGTAAATCAATCTTGTCATCCTTTCTTTGTCTTAGTTTCAGAAAGAATTAGACCGAAAGGCATTCAGAGAAAAGCAAATAATGAAATGGACAAATGAACTTAGACGAGAGGTATCCCTTTCGGGGAAAGGAAAGAAAGACTTATCTGGAGTGCATGCGTACTTCAATGAACATGACATGGCTCTTGGACTGGATGTCTGATCTATGTAAATGGTCCAACTCTCATAAATGCACCATAACTTATACCTCAAAATTGAGAAACTTTGCCAGGACTCTGTTGATGCCAATGGTTGTGAGGATCCCTTTTTCGATCAGTGGCGCCCTTTGCAAGTTTTCACCAGCTGACCTCTATCATTTCTCTTCTCATGGTCGCCTTATAGTTCTCTTTGCGAGTTTTCACTTACCATCGCCTTATTGTGCCCGTGAGGGCTTTCACCGATAAGTCTCTCTCATTTTATTGTATCAGATCCAAGTAACTGTATTCTCCTTTTTCAATCCTCTTTGCCGATTAATCAGAAGGATTGAATAGGGTTTTGGGGTAAAAATCATTTGGATTGAATTACAACCTTGGAACCTTTCAGGCGAACTACATCGTCGAGCCATTGTAACTTCTGCCCCAGTTTCAACTTTGGGGGAATTTGGATTTTTATTTTAGAGTGACTGAACCACGAAGAGAGGCTTCCTACGTATCCTTTCGGACTAAAGTCGAACGTAGTTCAAAAAACTTTGTTTTTTATTTTCTTTTGTTTTGATTTTTCTTTTCATTTTTTTTAACATGACTTTCACGTTCCAAAGAGGGTAATCTAAGAAAAAGGGAACTGGCGCAAAGGGTTTGCAAGGGTTGGTAGTGTTTGAGTAGCGACAATGAAAGCCTTCATCATCCCAATTGGAGAGTATTACGATCTCGAAAAGGTTCAAACATAATACCTTTTGACCGCATCTGCATTGACAGCTTTTTCGGGGTCATTTCCTTCAATGTCTCCCAAGTACAACGCTCATTTGCAACATTTTTCTTATAATGTACGGACCTTTTCAATTTGGAGTAAATTTTCCTTTTGCTTCCTCGTGATGGAGGATAATACGCCTCAAAACGAGTTTCCCCACTTCAAAGTTTCTAGGCCGCGTTTTCTTGTTGTAGGCACGGGCAATCCTTTGTTGGTACAAATGCCCGTGACAAACTGTGGCCATCCGATTTTCATCAACCATAGTTAATTGTTCCAACCGGGTCTTGACCCATTCATCATCCTCGATCTCGGTGTCAACAATGATTCGAAGAGAGGGAATTTCAACTTCTGCAGGTATTACAGCTTTAGTGCCATAAACCAATAGGTAAAGTGTGGCCCCAACTGATGTGCGCACGGTTGTGCGATATCCTAATAATGCAAAAGGCATCTTTTCATGCCACTATCTAGAACTTTGAATCATTTTCCAGAGGATCTTATTGATGTTATTGTTTGTAGCATCAACTGCGTCATTAGCTTTGGGCCGATAAGGGGTAGAGTTACGATGCGTAATCTTAAATTGTTCGCATACCTCCCTCATCAAATGGTTGTTCAGATTTGCAGCACTGTCTGTACTGATAACTTTAGGAATAACATAATGACAAATAATGTTGGAATGCACAAAGTCCACCACCCCTTTCTTGGTGACGGCTTTGAAAGTGACTGCCTCAACTCACTTTGTGAAATAATCAATGGCGACCAAGATGAATTTGTGCCCATTTGAAGCTTTCGGCTCGATTGTCCCAATGACATCCATACCCCAAGCAAAGAACGGCCAAGGTGCTGACATAGGATGCAACTCTAAAGGCGGTGCATGAATTAGGTCACCGTGTATCTGACACTAATGGCACATCTCGACAAAGCTGAAGCAATCATTTTCCATGGTCATCCAGTAATAATCTGCCTACAAGATTTTCTTTCTAAGGACATATCCGTTCATGTGGGGCCCGCATACTCCCGAATGCACTTCGTTCATGATCTTTTCAGCTTCTTGGGCATCTACGCATCTCAAAAGATTCAAATTTGGAGTTCTTTTGTACAAGACTGCTGGCAAGCCTTCTGATAGTTCTCTTTTGATCTCCACTGGCCTGCTCGGGATATTCCTTTGTTTTCAAAAACCTATTGATATCATAATACCATGGATGAATATCTGGTTCTATTTCAACTGCATTGCAATAACCATGTCTTTCTCGAATTTGGATCTCTAACGGGTCAATATGGACATTGCCCGGATACGACAACATTGAAGCCAAGGTAGCTAGTGCATCAGCTAATTCATTGTGGAATCGAGGAATATACCTAAATTCAATGGAGTTTAATCGTTTGTTGATATCTTCCATATGTTGTCTGTACGGGATGAGTTTGATATCTCGAGTTTCCCACTCGTCCTAAGCTTGCCGGATAATCAAGTCAGAATCTCCCATGATTAACAACTCCTCAACACCTAGATCAATTGCCATGTTCATGCCCATGATGCAGGCTTCATACTCGCCAGTGTTGTTCGTACAGAAGAACCGAAGACGGGTTGTGGCCGGATAGTGCTGACCAGCGGGCAAAATCAAAATTTCCCTAATCCCGACACCTTTTGCATTTACAGCTCCATCAAAGAACATTTTCCAATCATGGTGTCTTATAGAATTACTTCAACTGAGTTTACTTCCTCGTCCGGAAATTAAGTACTTAGAGGTTGATATTCATCATCAACCATATTCTCATCTAGATGATCCGCCAAGGGTTGAGCTTTCATCGTCGTACGGGTGACATAAACAATGTCAAACTCAGTGAGCAGGATTTGCCATTTTGCTAGCCCTCCCATGGGCATTGGTTTTTGGAATATGTACTTCAGAGGATCCAATTTTGGTTATGAGATATATGGTGTAGGCCAAAAGATAATGTCTGAGCTTCTGCGCGACCCAAGTTAGGGCGCAACAAGTTCTTTCCAACAAAGTATACTTGGCTTCATAACTGGTAACTTCTTGCTCAAGTAGTATATGGCTTGATCTCTCTTCCCGGTCACATCATGTTGCCCGAGGACACAACCGAAAGAATTTTCCAAGACTGTCAGGTACAAGAACAAAGGTCTTCCAGGCTCAGGCAGAACCAACACTGACGGATTTGACAGATATTCTTTGATTTTATCAAAATCTTCTTGACACTCATCCGTACATTTGATCGTTGCGTCTTTCTCTAGAAACTTAAATATGGGCTCACACGTGGTAGTAAGCTGAGCAATGAATCTACTAATGTAATTCAACCTCCCTAGAAGACTCATGACCTCTTTCATGGTTTTCGGAGGTGGTAAATCCTGAATAGATTTTATCTTTGTCGGATCTAACTCAATACCCCTCCGACTGACTATAAACCCCAGAAGTTTCCCAGATGGAACTCCGAATGCACATTTAGTTGGTTTCAATTTCAAACCATACCTGCGCAAACGCTCAAAGAATTTCCTCAGATATCGCTCATGGTCTTCTTGTGTTTGGAATTTAATGATCACATAATCCACATACACCTCAATTTCTTGGTGCATCATGTCATGGAAGATGGAAGTCATAGCCCTCATGTAGTTGCCCCAGCGTTTTTCATACCGAATGACATGACCCTGTAACAGTAAGTGCCTTACGATATGGTGAAAGTTGTCTTTTCTGCGTATTCTCATCTATCAGAACTTGGTGATACCCAGCGTAACAATCCATAAAAGACTGTATCTCATGTTTGGCACATTTGTCGACAAGAATGTGGATGTTTGGTAACAGAAAGTTGTCCTTGGGGCTTGCTTTGTTCAAATCCCTATAGTCAACACACATTCGGTTTTTCCCGTCTTTCTTTGGTACTGGAACCACATTAGCCAACCACGAGGTGTATCGAACCACTAGGATCACACCAGCTTTCAATTGTTTGGTGACTTCTTTTTTGATCTTATCACTGATGTCTGTTTTGAACTTTCTCTGATTCTGTTGGAAAGGTGGACAGTCGGGATAAGTCTGCAACTTATTTACCACTAAATCAACGCTTAGTCTTGGCATATCACCGTAGGACCATGCAAACACGTCTTTGAATTCAAACGAAAGTTGGATCAATGCATCTCTAGTTCTTTCATCAGCGTGAATGCTTATCATGGTTTCTCTGATCTCTTCTGAACTGCCCAAATTAACTTGTTTGGTTTCATTTAAGTTTGGCTTAGGCTTATTCTCAAATTGTTCTAATTCTTGATTTATTTCCCTAAAAGCCTCATTTTCATCATATTATGCTTCTTGATTCATTATTTCACAGTTAGACGGTGTTTTAGGATCCGGGCATGAAGTCCTCAAGTATGTCATATTATTTAAGTCCACATTATTAGAATTGAAAAGGAAAAGATAAGAAAATAGCAAAATCAGAAATTAAAAAAGAATAAGATAGATCTATAGACGATGAAATACTGATTTCATTTCATTGAATTGAAGATAGGAGGGTTTACATCGAAATTAAAAGACAACAAAAATAAAAACATTCGAGTTACACCCTGAAATAACTCGTAATGCAGAAAAGATGACAAGACTGGACTACCGGGATTCCCGCTTGACATGGAATGGAGTAGCCTTCCAATTTTGAAGCTTGGCATTTGGCCCCATATACTACATTTCGGCAGTGCTCGTGCCTTCCCCCGGCTGGACTATGTGGGACTCATACAACATTTGTTTCATGGCTTCACAGATGTCCTCGATCTCTTCGGCCGTGAAGGCCTCTTCTTCCTCTTCTTCTACATATTTAGGTTTAACAAATGACTTGGCAAGATGCGCAACGGGCTGGGGCAGGATCCATCTATTTTTCTTGCGCTCATCATCCCATTTTATGTCGGCATTTGTATCTTGGAAACCTACGCCGAAGAATTTCTCATTGGAGGTCAAAGTGATGGGCTCTATGATTCCTTGTAGAGATACCCCGAGCCCTTTTCCGTGATTATACCCATGTTTAATCATTTTACTGGCGACCATGACGAATTTATTTGATAAGCAAGGTTGAGGAAACGGGGGGCCTTCTTCACAATGGTCGGCAACCATAATTTCGAAGGCTTGATAGACAATGTGCTCACTTACTTATCTAGCTTCGAGACACGGGACTAACGGGTCCTTGTAAATGGACTGTTCATTTTCCCCGTGGACAACAATTTCTTGGTTTTCATTTTCAAACTTGACCATTTGGTGGAGAGTGGAAGGCACGGCTTCTACAACATGAATCCATGGTCTTCCTAGTACGAAATTATATGAAGTATCCATGTCCATAACCTGGAAAGTCACTTTGAAGTCCACGAGGACAATGGTCAAAATCAAATCGATTTCCCATATTGTATCTCGCTTGACGCCATCAAAAGCATGCACACAGACATTGTCTGGTCGAATTCTTTTTGTTCCAATTTCCATCCTTTGGAGCGTTGAGAGAGGGAAAATTTCGACCTCGGACCCATCATCTAGCATGACTCTCTTCACATAGTAGGCTTTATATTTGACAGTCAAGTGAAGGGATTTGTTGTGGGCGGCTCCTTCTGGGCAAATCATCGTGGCTGAAAAAAATCGTGTTGACTTCGAAGAATTGTTTAGCAATTCTCTCAAGTTGCTCAACAAAAGTTTCAACTGGTATGTATGCCTCGTTCAATGTCATTAAGAGTACTTTTTGATGTTCATTTAAGCTCAACACAGAGATAGAAGCGAGACCTGGGAAGGAGTCTTTCGGAACTGGTCCACTATTGCATAGTCCGAGGTTTTCATTTTTTGAAAAAACTCTTCTGCCTCCTCGGCGCTCACAGGCTTCTTAGGAAGAAATTGTTTATCCCTTTGCAGCTTTAATTCTTCTAGGTTGTGGTAATTCCCAGGTTGATTCATTTCATTTACCTCTCCCGTGACTTCTTTTCCTTTATAAGTGACCACTGTCTTATTGTAATTCCAAGGAACTGCAGTGGGATCTCTCATGGGATTCTGTGGTGCGCGGATGATAACCACAGGCTCAGCCAGCCTGGGTGAAGTTATTGGCCCCCGCTCCACGTAAGTCCCCTTTGGCACATTCAACGTGGCCTTCGTGGAAATTTTCAAAGTGAGATGTTCTTTCCTTGGGGCTTTAGGAACATACAGAATTTTGTTCTTAGCAAGCGTTACCCCAACTTTTGCTTCTATAGCCTTTCCTACCACTTGAGGAATTTGAGTGATTTTCTTCTCAATTCTGATCTGTTTTACCGCAGCTTTGGGTCTCATTTCTGAATTGGCGATGGCAATGATGGCTTTCAAAGCTGGATTGAATTCCTTGTCCTCATAGATCATTTCAATGACCGGCCCATTGTTGTGACTCGGTAATGGATTGTTAGTTACATTAGGGACTTCCTCGTCCCTCAGCACAATTCGTTTTTGTTCTATCAAATTCTCAACTGCCCTCTTTAGGGTCCAATAATCCTCCATATCATGACCCTCTGCCCCCGAATGATAGGCACACATGGTATCGGGACGGTATGATGGAAATTCTGGATTTTTCTGGTTTGGAGGCACAGGTTGCAATAGACCCATCTGGATTAATTTTGGAAACAGGATAGAGTAGGACTCACCAATAGGGGTGAAGTCGCTTCTCCTGGGAGGCTCACGGGGGCGTGTATTATGTTGGTAGTTGTTTTGTGGTGGGCGGGGGTTATATGGAGCTTGGTGAGGATGGTTATGTATGGGAGGTGGAGCTCGGTTTTGGTTGTAGTGTTGTTGTGGCCGTGTATAGGTTTGGGCATTCATCACCGCATAAGGAGGCGGTTCCACGGCATATGCTACATCTTGATGGGGGTAGTAGTGTTGTGGGGTTCTAGAAGGAAGGTAAGAATGATCACGGGATCGACGGGGGCCTCTCGAACTTGAAGCCATCATGGCTCCTTCTTCCCTCTTCTTTCGATTTGCTAAAACTCCTGAGTCGTTCTTGATGTATTGGGAAGTGGCTCTTAAAGCAGATTGACTTATGATCCGACCAGTTTTCAGGCTGTTTTCTACCATTTCTCCGATATTTATGGCCTCCGCGAACGGTTTTCCCATGGCATACATCATATTCTGGAAGTAATCGGACTCATAGGTCTGCAAGAAAACATTGACCATTTCTGTCTCATCCATTGGTGGTTTCACTCTGGTTGCTTGCTCACGCCACTTGATAGCGTATTCACGGAAACTTTCCGCGGTTTTCTTCTTGAAATTGGTCAGGGAATTCATATCTGGAGCTATATCAACATTGTATTGAAATTTCCTGACGAAATCTCGGCCAAGTCGTCCCATATATACCAATGGGAGATGCCCTAGTCCATGTACCATTCTGAGCAATTCCTGTCAAGCTCTCCCCAAATAGGCCATCAAAAGTTCTTATTTTCCACCCGCCCCTCTCAGTTGATTGCAATATCTTTTCAAATGAGTGATCGGGTCTCCATGCCCGTCGTACTTCTCGAATTTTGGAGTTCTAAAGCCAGTGGGCAAATTAATATGAGGAAACATGCACAGATCGAAATACAAAACACTCTTTTGTCCACTCAGGATTTGCATGTTCTTAAGACTTAGCTCGAGACTTTTCATCTTCCAAGACATCTCTTCTTGCTCGGGGTTTCTCATGGTTCTTTTCTGTTCCATGGGAGACTCATATTGCGGGTGCTGAGGTTAAGAATCTGGGGTAACATGAGCGGTGTCTAGCTGAAATTGTGGGCCTTGAAAAGTGAAAGTTGAAGGCTCGAAGCATGGCCTGGGCATTGTTGGATGTGCTGTAGCGGAGACTGGTGGTGCGGTGAATAATGTAGGGGGTACCCCCAAAAATGGTGCATGGGGCGAACCTCAGAAGGCATACCGAAAAAATTGGCTGATATAGTGGGGTACCCAAATGGGATGAATGGGTTGGTCACCGGGATTGAGACGTTGGTGGTTCCACCCGTCCTGGGGAGCAATTCAGGAAATTCGGGGATTGTACTGGGTGGTTATCTGACGTTGGACCATGCGTCCCACATCTCCAACATACGGACACGCAACCTCCTATTTTCTTCAGTGACTGCTAACTCTGGCTGTGTAATAGCCGATACCGGGCTTTCCTCAGGATCGATAATAGGTAGATGACTTTCGGAGACCATAGTATTACTGCCTTTGGATCTTGTGAAGTAAGGATGGGAAGCCATATTACCACAAAACCAACCACCTAAATAGGACATGTCTTATTGCACAAACAACAACCTGGTTAGTTAGAGACATTCAACAGATAGGGAATTGCATATTGGGGATGCAATGTACCTGAACAATTAAACGTTTCTAAATGTTTTTTTCAACGGCTATGTGTTTCATCCTGGCTTTGCTATCTCTTTTCTCAAATTTCAAATCCTCATTTCCTTTGCCTTCCCATTTTTTGCTGTTTTTCGCTCTTTCGTTTTTCACTCTCTTTTTTCTTTTTTCACTCGATTTTCTTTCTCTCCTTTTCTCTTTTTCTTTTATTATTATTTTTTAATTTTTATTTTATGGATATGATCGAATCTTATGGGGATTGCCTACGTATCATGATGACACATGAATCAGATCATTACGTAGTTCAGAAACAAATGTGAAATAACAAAAAAATCATTAACAAAGACATCTTTTTTGGGCTTTCTATTACAAGGACTTAAAATTACTGAAGACTACAAAAGAAAACATACAGACTCAAAATAAAAAATAAAACAACTTTGAACAAACTCGAGGAAAAAGTAAAATACAGACTCAAAAACTGAAAATCAAAAATACATAAGAGTCTCCACTGGTACTTCGGTAGCCTGCGGGACATAAGACGGTCTTTGTGCGGGCCTTCGTGCAATATCTTCTTGAAGGTGGTCTAGGCCAACCATCACCTGGCGAACTAATGTCATCACAGAAGCAAAAAACATAGACCTGGTCATGTCTTCACATTCATGACATTTCATTACAACATAATCAGCTATCTCTTTAATTCTCATTTTGATGACACCCTTCTGTTGAAGCAAACGTCCAATTTGTTGTGCCCGAGCTTCCAACACGTGTGTATCTGTATTGTTTTGGTCCTGCAACTGTTGCATGCTTTCTTCTAGTTGGTAAATCAATGCGTAGCAATGCTCTCTTTCTGCCTTAAAATCCTTTGTTTGATGGACCATTTCATTCTCAAGGGCGACCAACTTTTTCTTTAAAATTGTTACTTCTCTGTCGCATTTCTGCTTCAACTGGTGGGCTAATTTGGCATGTTCTTCCGCTCCTTTGGACAACTTTGCTTGAGCATTTAGTAAGACTCTTTCGACCTTTGTCAAGTCAGTTGCATAGTCATGTACCTTCATTCTTAAGTTGCTGATGAGTTTTTCATCTCTCTCACTCCTCACAGGCGTTTCGGCGTCTATCCTCATATCCCGGAGTCGGCTCAGAGTGCTTCGTTCTCTCGGGCCAATCTTCTCTTTTCACCTTTGGCCACATGCGCCTGTAAGTTATTGTCAAATGAGAGGTTTCTCAAATTTTCCTATAAGGCATGGATGGTGGATTGATATTTCTTTTCCTTTTCTCCCCAGGCCAACCGTTCTCGAATTTTGTCATCAAAAGCCTGAATATGAGGCCTTTTGGCGGGCCTTTCAGGCTCGGGCTCTGGCTCATCATTAACGCAATACCATCTCTCGAACCATGTGGCATAACCTGGATCTACTTCACCTCTGGAAAGATTGGTACTTGGGTATCCTCTTTCAAGTATCGGCAACCATTCCAAGTTTGCTGGATTAAAGCCTCGGAAAGAAGGGCTTCGGGGTGTAGCTCAATGACTTAGACACTCAAATCTTCATCCTCAGGCACCACTTGATATCTTCCCAATTTTCTTAGAACTCTTGGCGGTGCATACAACTGGACACTTATCAAGCCCATCAACAACAAATAGTTCTTTGTGGCTGTCATGTGTATGACTTCCCTTACCGGGAGCCATCCTAAAGTCTATTCAATCTGATTCGCCTTTAGAGTTCTTAGGTGGGAGATCCAAGCTTCAACCCCTTCTGGAGAGTTGTAATCTTTTACCATTTCCTCATAACTCTCAATGAAGTTGTTCTTGCTCGGGACGTAACTCATGAATTTTGGGTGATGGAGAAGATGCTCAATTAGCTACATTTGCAAAAGAATATTGCAACCTTCAAAGAATGGCTCCCCAGACTTACACAGCGTCAATGATCGATAGATGTCCGATAATATAAGCGGAGCAAGCGTGTGATTTTATTTGGCAGTTAGGACTTGCGCAATTCTGGACAAGCGGATATCAATTGTCCTTTTTTCATTTGGGAAGACCATAATGCCCAGAAATGCCACTATAAAAGCAAAGCGACGATGAATTTTCCATGTGCCCTTGCTTTGTTTGTTGTTCAAAACCTTTTCATGTGCTTCTAACCCATTTGGATGCCCATGTCTGGAGTATAGGAAGTAGAAGGAGCAACATCCATCGTTTAAATTGTTCTTCCTTATTCGTTTACTGATATTCAAGATATCAAAGAACCGGCACACAGAGGGAGGCCTTGGGAATATAAGTTGTTGATTTCTCAAGTCCCATCTGAACCAGTATATCCGGCTATTTCCTCCAGGGTGGGAGTGAGCTCGAAATCCCAGAAGCGGAAAACATTGTGAACGGGATCCCAGAAAGTTGCAAAAGCCTTGATCAGATCATATCGGGGCTTGACTTTCATAATATCCGTGAGAGCACCCAAATGTTCTACTACCCAGTCTTGACCCTCTTTATCCAAATCATACCACCACATTTGAAGCTGCAGTGGGGCCTGCTCTACAATATTTAATGGCGGTCTAGACAGTGTTCATTTTGTACCTATGAATGGTTAGGTTTAGGATTGACTCTAGTTCGAAAGACAGACCAGTGGACTCTACTGCAAAACAAGTTTTCAATTTTCCATAGATAAATCACATGAGGGTGGCTATTTGTGCAACATTAACCAAAGATGGTCATCTTTGCAATAATGACCCCTTCCCACTTTAAAATAAAGTTATGAGGCTGGGGAAAGGCACTTCATGGGAAAAGTGATGCCTCATTGACAGACATGTTCGTTCTTTGCGAGAATGGCCCTTCGACAATTTAAAGATATTCTAAGACTATTCCGGCAAAAACGGCGCAAGACGCAACCAAAGTTGGGTCGACTTACTCTTTTGACCAAGACAAACGGACATATTTTTATTTTATTTTATTTTATTTTATTGGGTTTCTTTTTTGACAATTGGGGATGAAACCGACGAGGTTTGCCTACGTATCTCACATCCGGTGAGAATCAGACCCGTGTAGTTCGGTCAATTTTGATATAACCGAAAAACATGATATTGACTCATTTTGAAATACGTTTTCTCTCTTATTCTTTTTTCCAAAAGTTTTGGCAGAGTTCGAGGCATATTCAAATACCGGGGTTTTGAGAATCGGGTGAATTTTCTATCCTATCTCAATCTTGGTTTTTCTGTTGATTTTCTTTCCTTAGCCGGTCAACAAACAAGCCGAAACAAATAAATGTGCACATAGAACGTAAGATCCATCGGGATGGTCTTTTATTTCGGGTATACCTGTCCTAAACGGACCCAACCCCTGTGTTGAGTCCCCAAAGTCAAATACACATGATGCAAGAAGAAGTTCTTACTAAGGATCTAGTATGAGGCTATGTTATACTAGGTTTAAACCTGGGGGTATGTTCTAGACATGGCTTATCCAAGTGGACAGCTCGAGCCGAGGTAGGGCAATGTACCGGGAGCACGAAAGTCTACGCGGCCTATTTGTTGATCCAACCTCGTTCTATTTGGTACGACTTCTAACATAAAAGTAGGCCACGCATACGTGTGCACCATATTTTTTGAAGACTCAGAAGGGAGGCGTAAGAAGACAGTTTATATAGTTCAGATAATATCAAGCGGTAAATGAGCGGCAATTAGCACAGTAGGCCCACAAACACAGTAATATCAACAATCAAGAACAAGTATAGATCGCATTAACAAGCACGAATTTTGAATCCTGAACCAGAGATTCTGGGTTCTTATCCCCAGCAGAGTCGCCAGAGCTGTCACACCTCCTTTTTCCCGAAGGAATCAGGGAGTTTTTTCCAATTTAAGTGGCATTATTCGAAATGGGATTATTTATTTATTTTTTCAGAGTCGCCACTTGGGATAATTATTTTGGTGTCCCAAGCCACCGATTTATTTTTAAATCCCAAATCGAGGAAATTTTGACTCTGTTTTAAAGTCTGCGAAACTAGAAGACCGGGTAAGGAATTCTATTAACCCGAGAGAAGGTCTGAGGCACTCCCGAGTTCCGTAATTTTACCACGGTTGCTTTAATCACACCTGGCTTAATTAAATTGCTTAATTACGTATTTTAGAACCTATGTGCACTTTACCTTTTACCCTTTTAATTATGGCGTTTATGGATTTATCTTTTGAAACGAATTACATGTGTGTAAATCCATTTTATTTGGGGCGATAAAATCATGTCACGCGAACGTGTGCACAATTAGTCACGCTTTATTAATTTAAGATTGGTTGGCCAAAGTTACGCGAACACATACTTCTATTTAATTTTGAAAATCGCAATTATGTCACGCGAACGTGTACATAATCACGATAATAGATTAAGAACGTGCCTAAAGCATTCTAGCGCATGTCCATACATTCGTAAGCGTGTCACCCGAACGTGTACATAATCACGATAATTAATCAAGTCGCGCCTAACAACATTTCTACGAGTATTCAATTGAAGTCATTTGGAGATTATAAATTAGAGAGCTTCTTGTTGGAAAACCAAGTGTATATTAATAAACTAATATATACTTACGAAGGTGTTCTTCCTAATATAGGATTGTGAGACGTTTCATTAGCGTCCAACTACTGTGAATACAGAGTATCATGGGTGAAAATTATTGGTCCTTGATGGGTGAAAAAAGTCAGCTAGAATGCTTAGCAATTAGCTAGGAATGCACAATTATTACTAGCCTATTAGTATTGGTGGATTTAATTATGACATGTGAAATGGGTTAGAATGAGGAAGCCCAGACATGGGCAGCCATTTTAAAATACCAAATGGCAAATGGGCGGCCATTCGAACTCATACCGCTGAGTTTCCAAGGCATTTAGACTTCAAGCCTGTTAAACTCAAGCCCAAAAGTTAAGTCTTGTAAGACAAAAACCCATTCCAAAGAATAACCATTAATTTTGAATTCTAAACATGTTCAAATCTAAATTCAAGCAAGCAAAGCAATAGAAATTATCTATATACAAGAGAAAGAAAAAGACAAAATTATCATTTACATTGAATTCAAATCTTGAAGTAAATAACAACCATAATAACCTTGCCTTCAATTATATTACATGGCATAAAATCAAGTTCAAATACGTTTCTATTTAGGTTAACATTATATCACTTAAACTAGAAATAATCATCTTCAATTAGAACACTAAATTTGCAAAAAAAAGAATCTGGGATACTTCTGGGATCTTCCTTTTGGGATTTGAGGCTCACAGATCTGGCCTATAGATGGACAGACCCATAAGTTGAAGTCATATATATAACATAATTGGTCCTTCACAAATAGCTCGACATGCTGCCTTAACAAACAATTAGGACACCTACTTTGATTAGAGTTCATGATTAACAAATGTGGAGATTCCAATAATAGAAACTAATAGTAATGCATGTGCTTAAGGACATTCATAACAGCAGCAGAGATGTCAAAGGTAAACCAATGCCAATTCAGGTCATTCGAACACTTGGAACATTTCACAAGAAGATATAACATCATGTAAGCAAAACAACCACCTGAAATTCACAGATGTCAAGCTCAATTCGATTATGCTGAGTTCAGAATTGTACAAAGTTTATTAGTGTGAACCTTTAAAGCAGCAAAGATAAGTAAAAGAGAAAATAAGTCTCTGAAATTCTGGAAGAAGCAGCAGCAAGAAAATACAGCAGCAAAGAAAATCAACACACCACAGCTTCAAACCTCAAAATCAAAAAACCAGCAACATGGAGCAAACCAGTAAAAAATAGAGAAGAAAAGCAGTCTGAAAACCTCTATTTTCCTTTGTTTTCTGTTTCTTTTTAGGCTTTTTAACTCAGAAAGATAAAAGAATCAGAATAAAAATGGAGAAAATCAATCTCTAAATTTCTCAAGGTTTTTCGTATGTAAAATCTATCTTTTTCAGTGTCTATTATGCAGAGAATTTCGTCCTTATATAGACTAGGTGAGGGCTTTAAGAGGGAATATGATAAGACCAAAAATCTGTCAGCCGTTTTTTTCTAAAATTCAGGGATTTGGCATCTTTTGTACCAGAAAATGGATAGTTGTCCCAACAGTTGTCTATGCAGATTTTTCCCATATTTTTTAACCCCTCTAGCTTCGGAATTTACCCCCTTTCATCTCAAATCTGACATAATTTCAATTGTGTTGTTGCATTTTAGTCCCCTCTAGAAGCTTCCTACACAAATATCTCAAATTCTTGATTTTTTGATTTCCAAATCCTATTCGACCCCTTAAGTTCTGTTTATTACCCTTTCAACTCCCTAATTTCTATTGACATTCAAGCATCAAAATTGACCAATTGAGACCAATATCAAAGAACAAAAACAGAAACACACTAACTAATTAAACCTAGCTAGATCACAAAATTAAAAAAAAAAAACTTGATTCAATTAGCCTAACACATGCAATTAACTAATTAATAATGCAATTAACTTAAATAATCTTATTTTTAAGTGAACTAATTAATAATTAACACCTAACTAATGATCCAAAAAAAACAAAAAAAACAAGGAAAAGGGAAAAGAAAAGTATACTGATTTGGCCGGAAGTGAGTCGACGATTTGAGGCGAACAACGAACAATGGCGATGAAACTTGGCGGTCAGTGGTGAGTTGGCCGAAATCCGATGAGCTTCGAAATGAACCAAACTAACATGAATCGATTGCTAGTGTCAAGATCAATTGACTCATGTAAGTTTGAACCAAAATGTACCGGAAATTTCCAGGGAAAAAAATCATATTTAGGTTGTCTAATTTTCTTATATTTGAAATTGGAGAAGATGTGTGGGGTATTTTGGAGAAATTTGTGGTAAGATGATGATTAGGGGTGTTGGAGATTATTTGGTGTCAATTTGGGGTGGTTTGGGGTGTCGCCGCCGCCATAGGCGATTTCCGGCGGGTGACGGACGACGGCGATGAAACAGATGAGGAAGATGGGTCTCTAAGGTTGATTTTGGAGGGTGTAGGGGTAATTTCGGACACTTTTAAGGGAAGGGGGTGCCATTTGCGAGCCGTTGGATCAAGAATGATTGACGGCTGGGATTAGGCGTTACTGAAACGCGTTGTTTTGGGTTAATTAAGCTGGACCGAACAGGGGATATAGGGACTAGGCTTGGGACAGTTTTTTAAGGATTTGGGCTTCTTGGAGATCGGCCAAGTCCGATTTTTGGCAACACAAATTGGCCCCTTTCTTTTCTTGCTCTCTTTTCTTTGCTTTGTTTTTAAAACTTAATAAAATCCTAAATAAACTAACTAAAATCCTAACTTCGATTCTAAATTGATCTATTTTGTAAAATTATCCTTAACTTATTTTACTAATTTAAACGCTAATCAACTTAAAACTAAAACTATTGCAATTTAAAACTAAAAGCTAATTAATATTTTTCACTAATCCTAATTTACTTACTTTGATTTTTTTTAAATAAAGTACTTAAATGTAATTAAATCCTAAATGCATTTAAGATCTAAAATTCTATGAAATGAAGAATTAAATATTTTTGCTATTTTTCATTACTTTAAAATATTAAAAGCGCACAAAATGCAACTACACGCAAACAATTAACAAAAAAGTTCCTAAAAATTCTCGAAAAATTAAAACAATTAGGAAAATATCTATTTATTGATTTTTGCAGGAGTATTTCGGTGAGGCAAAAATTACGTGCTCACGTTACCTTGAAAGAAATTTAACCAAAACGGCCCAATCTCATATTATCTTTCGAGGACAAATTTCCCAATTTTTATAAAAGGAAAAAAACATTGTATACTCACCTATAGAATCTCTTTTCTCTATATGCCTAAGTTTGGAATTTATATAGGAAATTATTAATTAATTACTTCGTATACCCCAATTATTGATATACAGAATCTTAATACCAATATTTTAGGTGATGATACCCCTTAAATGTAGCCATGACTACTGAAACGTGTATGTAGAGAATATTAAGATTCACCTCTCTCCTAATAAAACCATATTTCTCTTCTCCACCATATTTCTTTTTTCCAGCGTACAAGTGTTATGTAATTCAATAAAACTTCATCAGTTGCAATGGAAGATAAACCAATCATGATTCAACATGGCGGAGTATGGGATAGCGGCAATTATGTGAATTATTCTAATGGATTCTAAATTGGAATATTTGTAAGAAAGAATGGTTTAAGTATTGTATTTCACATCGGAATATTGTATTTTTTATAGTTGAATAGTGTATTCTAAATTCGAATATTATTGTATTCCAAATTAGAATAGTGTATTCCAATTAGAACATTACGTATTTAATTAGTATTAAGTTGTATTCTCCAAACAAGAATATTGTGCTATTTTGTTTTTCAATATTATCATCTAAATTAGTGTATTGCGAGTTTTATTTAGAGATGAATATTGTATTCTTATACATTACAATATTGATTGACTAATGGTAATAGTGAATACTTTTAGAAATTATTGGAATATTCCAGTTTTAGTTTTGAATACTATAGAATAAATTTGTGAATTCGTGGGTATGTTATTATTTTTTAATATTGTATTCATAGATTGCATGTTGAGTTACTTTCAATAATTTCACTTCACCCGATTGAATTTCAATGGGAAAAGAAACTTTATCGCCTTCAGTGCTATGAAAAGCCAATTTTCTCTTCATCCTTTCCTCTACTTTTTGATTGCTAATTGCTTGAGAGGAAGATCTTGAAATACTTAGTAAGAAGGAACACGGAAGATGAAAAGCTTGAAAGAACATATTGTGTGGGTATATGGTTTTTTACCCTTTTATTGGGTATATGATGGTTTACCGTATATTGAGAAAGATACGGTGTTTTATCCCAATTAAATGTTAATTGAAGATATTCTAAAAGAATATGGGGAGATTATCTAATCCCTTAAAAGTGGGATATGTTTAATGGCATGTAATGACACCATCAGCTTTTAGACACTTAATAATGCACGATGAGATAGGGGTGGGCGTCGTTTGATTCGGTCCGGTTGTGAATGTTATCGGTTCGGCATATCGGTTATTGGTTTATAAATATGCTAAACACTTAACCGAACCGATAAGATATCGGTTATCGGGTATCGGTTTATCGATTATCAATCCTTATCAGTCCGGTTAAATATCCAAAAAAATTATATTTTTATTATAGAAATCGTGATCATACTTCTAAGAGAAAGGAACTAAATCTTAGCTCATAAGAAAAGCTGAATTAAATTTCAACTTTAAAAAGGAAAACTTTCTTTATTTACATTTAAAAATCCCAATAAGATCTCAATTTTAAAGTTATATGTTAGTAGGAGTAAGGAATAAAATATTCAACAATCTAATCTTATTAATTATATCACTGCAAGCGGGCATAATGAATAGGAAAATAATAAAACCATAATCTTGTAAATACTAAAGAATTAGTGCAACAAAAGAAACAAATAGAAAAACTAAAAATCTAAATAATTAATTCTTTAAAATATAAAACTAAAAATCTTGACCGAAGAATTAAGATGAGAAATTCAGAAAAGTTTAAAACTTACTTTAAGGATTAAGGTTCGAAGATGAAGAGTAACTGCTGTGAAATTGAGAAAATGAAACCATAAGGTGGCTTTATATACTTAAAGAGTAAAATAATAATTTTATTAAAATTTATTGGGCTATCGGTTAAGCCGTTAATAAAATCGGGCAAACTAAAACCCGAACCGATAACCCAACAGTCAAATTACATTAAACTGTTATCGAATCATTTACCGAATAACCCGATATCGATAACCCAATAGCATTTTATCAATTTGGACTATAGATTATACCCGATATATGCCCAGCCCTACCATGAGATGCATATAAACATTAAATTAGAGGCAAATGTGACTACCGAATATATTTCTTGAGCTAGAGGCAACAACCATTTAGCTTCGGTAATCCATTTTTGTCTTCCTTGGAACTCTTTTTGTTAAATATTTTTACCTTTTCTCTCCAAATGACAAATGCATACGTCTTTTTAAAGTTACCTACCTATCCACAATAAGAACATTTCCGAGTTCCAGCCCAGGTTGCATTCTACCACTCAAATGCTAATACAAAATACTCTGGCAAGAGCTACAACCGGTCCCTGAGGTCAGAAAGTAGTAAAGAAAGCTAAAACATATCAAAGAAATTGGGGAAAAGAAAATATGAGATCATTCAGCAAGTAAAACCAGCTTTTAGTAACAGAACTGATAACGCGAAACAAGGAAATAGAGAAAGGAGGAAGAAAAATAAACTAGGCTTATCACAATTACTTTTGTTATCACATGTTAAAATTCCAAAACATAGCCACATGTTTCCATTGCAGCCACCGCGGCAAGCCACACAACACTGTATCACAGTCTAAGCTAAAGCTAGTACCAAACTATTAACATGCTTGTCGAGATGAACAGAAGTGTATGAAAAAGCAGATCCCACATCAAAGTGTTAGAGAGAGTCTCTTTAAAGAAGCTATGACAAACTAGTCTCTCCTCTTCTTCTTCTTCTCTTCTTCCTTCTCAGATGCATTCTTCAGCTGAAAGAAAGAGAAAACAAAGAGTCAATTTCAACAGCCAAAACATAGAAATACCAGACATTTCATCACGTAGGAATTTAATATAGTATAACAACTGAAATATCTCCTTACCATAATGATCAGAATACGCACGAAGACAGCAACAAAGTCTGTAAATAGGGTTAATGCATGCTTAACGTAGTCCAAATCACCCAAGTGAGCCCTCTCAATAATCTCCTGGGTGTCAACGACAATGTAGCCCACAAACACCAAGAGTCCCAAATACAACTGACATAAAAGAGGTGTTATCGATATTTAATGTTAAGAGCAACTTGCAAATAAAGGATATGCAGCATAAAGGAAACAAAGCATATACCTCAAACTTGAATAGGGCCATGGAACCGCCAAAGATGGAGGAAGCAAGTCGCAACCAACAGAGGAGGGAGACACCTGATGAAAGAAGGCCCCCAAGGTACAAGTACTCTCTGCGCCTTGCCACCATGGCAGCAGCTGAGAAGCAACCAAATACCACAGCACAACCTACAAAAGCCCCAATCACAATGCTGCAAAGGAAGAAAATTACGAATCAGATGCGCCTCCCTCAAGGATGTAAACCTTAAAGATGTTAAAATAGTCAGCTCTAAACTACATGAAATGCGCAATCTAGCTGTATATGCACTTAAAACAATAAACAACCATACAATATTACATAGGCTATGACAAGAGTACAGTAATGAGAAAGGCAGTTGCAACAGTCACTTAGCACTTTTATGTCAATGCAGCACTTAAACTCGAGCCTCAGACACTCACCAGCTGAACTAGGTTGGATGTACGGGCCTTGAAACAGACGAGCTTTCATTTTATTCCCTTTGCTTGTAGATTTCAAGCTCCTCTTTCCCTCCCCTTCCCCCCTCAAACTCAAACAAAATAAGGGCAAAATATTCTGGTGTATTAGCATTTAAAAGGGGAAAATCCTGATCGTAAAATGGAAGAAAACCAGGAGTGATGCATTCCAAAGCAGCAGAATTTGCAATTCAGATCAAGCATCACAAATATATAGACCTAAACTAACACATTAGACCACACAACAAAGAAACCCACTTCCAAATCAGATGCAAAATATCCAAATCAGGAAGGAACTCACAAAAATCATGGGTTTAGCACAACAAGACTCAAACTAACACACTAGAAAACAGAAGCAATATTTTCAAACATGAAAAGGGACAACATTGAAGGACACACACCTTGGATCGAAGTCCATGGCCGCCTTAATTAGAGTACCAATAGAAGCCCCTTCAAAGAGTGCAGCCGCCATCAGAAGCGCCACCCTTTTTTGCTGCTCACCAACATTAAAAAAGTATCAGTTCCCATTCAATGATCAGCATAACCACAAAATTGCACAACTAAAGAAGTTCATGACGAGGGACTGCTAAAGGGCAGTAAAGGTAGTGAGTACCTCTTGATAAGGAGGGGTCAACAAAAGCCACACCATGCTCCCCATGCAAGCCAGTGTTGTGAGTAAGCCACCAATATTCCAAAGAATGTGAAGGTAAACCCCAGCAGCTGATGCTACTAAAGCACAGCATAGAGTAAGATAGACCTATAACCATGAAAGAAATCGAGATCAGGAAAAGGCACTTGTCATGATAAAACCCTATATATTAGAAAAAGAACTGGAAAAAGAATGTGCTACCAAATTCTGCCACATTGATAAAGTTCAATGCAGAATTAGCCCTCTCTCATTTTAGCATGACTTCAATTAATCAATCAAGCCGTCGATTCATAAATGATTTTGATAATAATTATCTAACGCGAGTTTTTTTGTTTTGTTTTTTTTACACTTAGGTAAACAATAAAAGCATAGCTCCCTCGTTGATACATAGACATACATTGATACAATTCGTGGTGTAAAATTAGAGCTCTATCTAAATTTGGCATGACAACTTCAAAAAAATAACCAATCAATACATCGATTCACAAACAATCTTCTGATATTAATAATCAACTAGGTACACATCTAAAAGTATAGCTCCTTTGTTGATACGTAAATATACATTGATACAATTCAATACAAAATTAGAGCTCCCTCTAATGGCATGACAACTTCAAAAAAAACTAATCAATCAAAATGTCAATCCACCAACGGTCTCCTGATGTTAATTATTTTACAGGAGTTTTAATTGATACATATGCACACGTCGTCGGTGATCAATCGTTTTATGTTTAAAATCTTTACAATTAGTTACCAAAGCGTTTTGTAGTAACATTTCAATATATTGTCAAACTTTAGTTAATTAAAGAAATATTTAAATAAACTTTCAACGACCTAGTCATGATTTTCAATTTAATTTACTCTTCTTACCAGGCCAAGGACGCAAAGGTAATAACTAGGGCTTACACAAATTTCTCAAAAATTTCAATTCAGTTTGTGCTTCTTTCCACGTCATGAAAGCAAAAGTAAAAATTAGGCAGTTCTCAACTAACTAACAAATAATCCGATAAGAAACGTAACCGCAGGGTAAAAGAACTTGATTCTTCTCATCGAATAAGTTCAAATATTCATAAACCGTCAAAGCAGTGAAAAAAAAAGTAGAAACAAACGCCAATAACGAAGACAAAAGTAGATAATACCGTAAGAAATATCAAATCTCAATCAAATTAACAAAATTAACAGTATAAGAGAAAAGGTAAGGACCTGTGTGAGATGAGTTTGAACAAGAGGAGAGATCTGGCGGAAGTTTTTGAGAGAATCGTAACTCCAGCGGTTGCGCGACGCCGATTGCGAGTTGAAGAACGAGGTAAAACCTTCCATTGGGAAAATCTCAGGAGCAAGCAGAGAATATATTTTTCAGAGTTCACGTGCAAACAGTGCTATACCGGAAATGCGAAGTCGTTACCCAAAAGGCGTTGAAGATGTGTTTATATAGGTGCTAGTTTTCACGAATATTTCATTTCGTTGCTTCTGGAATTTACAGGAAACAATGAACAAGCGCCGTTTTTTTTTTTTGTGTCTTTACATTTGTACCCCCACAGGCCACAATAAGAGGTTTTAATCTTTACAACATTTTTCACTTCCTTTTTACATATCAGATAATTCAAATTAAAACTATTATCGCCTTTTACAAATATTACAAAATTCGAGTTTACCCGTGTTTCACCGTTTCGTATTCTGCAATTTTAAAAAGTACCTTTTTTTTACTTTAGTTAAATAAAATTATGTGATTAAATTTTAATAGAGTTGCCAAAAGGAAAATGACAATGTGGAAAAGTAGTAATATTTTAAAACATTAAGTACCGGGGTAGGTAGTTAAGGGAATTATTGGGTCATTGGTTCCGGAAGGAACTAGAGAAAACCAAATTTATATTACTTATATGCTAAGTTACAAAATATCTAACGACCAGAAGCTGGTACTTGGTACAATTGACTGGGTGTCAACTACACGTTTCCACGCATTTCAGCCAATTGAAGCCTGCCATGTCATATATATTTCATATTTTTACTCCTTTTCAGTTTGCCAAAAAGCGTGTTAAATCCTTGAAGGAAAATAAGTATAAAACACAAGTACATAAACAAGTTCCGCGAACCCTCAAAGAACAAAATGAGGAAACGAACCCTGCCTTTTCGTGCAAATAAACTAAGGGGTCGTTTACGTATAAGAAGGTATAAGGATGGTATAAAAATTTAATATCATCTTAACATCATGTTTGGTTAGTAAATTAGGTATAAGTTATCTTGGTGTTAAATTTAATACTGGGATAACTTATACCTTATAGAAGATGGAGTAATTAGCACCGATATAACTTATACCTTCTACTTAGAAATTATGCAATTGTCATTCTTAATACAACATGCCAAACAACGAATAAACAACAATCACAGCATACCAATATAACTTATACCGGTATAAATTATATTCCAACCAAACGTATAATTCCTAGACTAAATTGTTCCACAGAAAAAGTGAAATAAAATAATACCAAATTTGATGGGATAAGATGGAATATCCAGAATTAAACCTAGGACTAAGGGGGTGTTTGGCTAAGCTTATAAGCTGGTCAGACTAGCTTATAAGCATTTTTCAGCTTATCTACACTTTTGGTAAAGTTAAAAATGCTTATAAGCCAAGTGCTTATAAGTCAAAAGTCATAAGCTGGTTACCCCCAGCTTATGAATTTTTAGCTTATAAGCTCTTTAAGTTTGACCACGATTTTTACTATTTTATCCTTAAAATATTCCATTTTAGAACAAAACTCCTACATCGATAATCACTGGCTCAAGTATTTTTTTCAACCTAACACCCCCTCCCTCCCTTCAGGTCTACAATTCTCATTGACTATTTAAGATAAGTAAATTCTCTATTCCTTTGCATATTTGTATCAATGTAATTGTGTATTAATCTTTGAACTGTATGTAATAAACGAGGACATATCAAATTTTTGGTGTATTGTTTTCTGAGTGTTGTGGCGATGAAGACAATGTTTGTTTCTCTTCAAATATTTTGTCCTATTTAGGTTTATTTTTTACTGAGAAACTTTTGTCAATTTATTAATTATTATAATTTATGATTACATGCTTATCATAAAATAAATTATATTTATCATAAAAATTATCTTATCTAAGTACAATTGTATTTAAAATAAAATGACAAATAGAATAATTTGTATTTGAATCGATCTGAAATCTAAAATTTTGAAGAAATTACGTCTTTATAAATGTAAACAGTTCTAAGGTTATTTAAGTCATTTTAACATAAAAGAGCTTATCAGCACTTTGTTATCAAATATTGCAACAACGTATTATCAATTCAGCACTTGTATCCAAAGATGTAACTGCTTATTTATTAAATCAGTTTCAGTACTTAAAAATATTTTTCAGCCGCTAATGCTTATCAGCTACTTCAAATCAACTAATCCAAATGAGCTTTAAGTTTATATTATTTTTGATTGACGGTATGAATTTAGTACCACTTTATCAACAATCCTAATGGTTCACACTTCACATTCTCACCTTAAACCTGTGAAACGCTTTAGAGCAAGCTCAATGAAAGTTCCATTTCAGTTTCCACAGTTCCATATTATTAGGGATGGCAATTGGGGCGGGGCAGGGCAAACAGTAAACGGGGCAGGAAAATATGTAAATGGGGCAGGGCGGGGCAGGGCAAAACTATATTTTTTTAAAAATTTAATGGAACATGTTGGTTATAGGTCAACCCCTTGCTTACTTTATTTGTCCATGTCTTCTTTTCTCTCATAAATTGATATTGAAGAAGCTAAAGGATGTCACGGACGCAAATTTGGGATTTGGGATAATACCTTTAAAGGATAGTAGACTTTTCTGGGAAGTGGGTAAGACAAAGTATTTACTGAAATATGGAAAAAAAAATGAAAATAAATCTAAACGGGGCAGGGCAGGGTAAAAATTTGGAACAAGGCTAAACGAGACAGGGCAAAACGGGTCAAAGGTTGCCCTGCCCCACCCTACCCTGCCCCAATTGTCATCCCTACATATTATTGCACACCAGGTCTAGGTAGTTGTCAAATGTTAGTGCACAATGGCTTTAAGTTTCTATGCATGACTAGAATACAACAGTAAAAATATATGAATATACAACTAAATTCTAGATTTGCTGAAAGATTTACTTTCTTTAGTTAGCTATTTTTACATTACTACAGATTAAAGAAAGAAGAGAAGCTAGATGCTCTTTGTGTTTACAATACTCCACATGTTTGAGAATTTTCTGGGAAGGGAAGTGTAGACACTGGATCTTGCATCTCTTGGCTGAGTCCTTGACGATAGAGCCTATGCTTTCTCAATGCTTCATGGCATGGAGAGAAGAACTCATGCCGGAGGGCTTCCTCTGCACTAATCCTCAATCTTGGATTCGCTGTTAAACACTTGTCCACAAGATCCATAAGTGAGTGTGGAATGATCTGTAGAAAATCTTGTTTTCGCGTGTTTCTTAAACACCAATCTCGTAATCTTACAGGCGACAGAGATTTTAGGTCAAATAAATCCTGTTTCATGGTAAAGAACTATTCAGAGCTATGAATGGAGCTTAATAAAAAAAAGGACAGTGCAAGAAAAACTGGAACTACTAGTACCGCTGGAAATGAAGATTCTCGGTTGTGTAGTTTGGCCACTTCCCACAAATCTTCACTTCCTTTCAATTTGACGATTTCCTTTATGTTCCTGATAAATGAAATATAGATTGGTTAGCAAATTCTCTGAATCATTTATTACTGTTCAATGGCAGTGAATATAGACAAAGAATCTTACTGGTCAGGATCTCCTGCAAATGGTGTTCGGCCAATAATGAAATAGAGTAAGGTGACACCAGCTGACCAAATATCAAGTTTTGTACCTTGATGTACAGATCGGAATAGCACCTGCAAATGCGACGATCATGAGGCCCTTTATCAGTGGAATAAGCAATATACGATGATGATGATGGTGAAACTCTTGAATACGTATGTAATAGTCCAAATTTTACTATGAAGATGTAAATAAGAGACTTCCGACTTAAATTTAAGAGACGAGTATAGCATGAATGAGTATACGGGGACTGGCAAAGTTATAACAAGGTAAAAGGATACACAATTAGCTAATTGCTAACCTCTGGAGCTCTGAAACCCTTAGTTCCAACACATGGTCCTTCTCGCTTGTGTTTCCCGTCCCCTGGTAACAATAGAAAATTAAACTCAATGCAGAAGCTCGGGCCCAGTAAAACATGAAACCACAGTGTAGACCAGATCAAGTTACCCAAAATAACAGACCTTTGCTTTTCAGCAAACCAGCACCGCCAATGGCAATTCCAGATGAATGCAATGGCATTGGAGTTGGGTAAACATACTTCCTTTCTGCTTTTCCAGGAGTTGCAGCAACCCTTTTTCTCTTGGAAGTTGGACCATTCGTTTCTCCATGATTTGAACCTTGAAGTGCTTCTTGCACCAGGTTAATCAGCTCCTTCCTACCTTGAGATGGAAGGGGTTCTCTCAACCTTTCAGCTGATGGTGTCCTATTGCTTGTTGCATCCTTTGCTGAGGTTATCCCCGAACCATCAGCACCTTGACTTTTTTTAATACTCCTATATGCAATATCTGCGCTGATCTTTTCTTCGTCAGCCTTCCTTTTCAGGTTTTTGGGTCGTATTAGAGACTTAATGCCTTTTCCTGCTTCCTGTTTGATGCCTTCCTCAGGTTTTGCAATGTATTTTCTTTGTTTAATTGGAGGAAGAGACTTGGCAATGGGTATAGGACCATTATTAGAGCTTGTGGCGTGGCTCAACTTTGTCTTGTCTGTGAATTAGACATATACAGTTCTTAGTGAACTTTCAATGGTTGATCGACAAGAAAAGAGAAAATGATACAGATTGAACACGAAGTATGCAACGTTATTGGGAGTTAAAAGTTAAAACAGCCTTAGGGTCTTCTCTTGTTTTATAGTGAGCTTGGGATAATGTTGAATGTGTTCCATTTTTTTACCTTGACGAAGCTTTCTTTCTTCTGTTAAAGAGAGACTTCAATCACAATGGAAACTTTAAAGCACAAGACATCTTTCAAGCTAAGAAAATTAATCAGCACAAAGAGGAAGTACCTGATGTTCCATATTTCTGGTGCAGATCCTATGCAACATATGGGAAAAAGAGTAATTAGATTTTCCATGGTCAACAACATAGCAGGTAGGAAAATTTCTACTAAGTTGAATACCCTACTTACCAGGGCAAGGTTGAAGTCAATGAGGTAACCTTTATTAGCCTTGGTAGAAAAAAGAAAGTTTCCAGGTTTAACATCTCTATGGACAATACCCTGCATGTAAGAAACTAGAAGTTAATTGTGTTTTCAGGAAAGCCATTCAGTTCATCTGCATCTTTTCTGATACTCTCACCTGTTTGTGTAAACCAGCAAGTGCCCTGAACATGCAATAGCCATACCACCGGAGCTGGGAAACATCTATATCTCTTTTCAAGACCTTAAGTTTGAAACATGACAGTAAACATGTTAAAATAATGACTATATTGACATTTTAACTAGATAACTCAAAAGTAAAAGAGAATTGACCTCTGGTCTATCATGCTCGACATGCTCTAGAACAAGGCAATCAGAATTTCCATTCTTGAATGATCCTTCATACTTAATTACAAAGTTCTTTCCCCTGTCATAAAGCAAATTTCTTAGAAGAAATTCTGTTGTACAGATATACTTATAGATACAATATATAGGCATATATTCACGAGTATGTATCCATGGTTCCTTAAAACAATCTCCTATATCATTACCCAAAGCGCTCCAGCATCTTCAACTCATTAAGGACATGTTGTTTGTTAGCATTTGGGTGAGGACCTGCAAAGTCAGAATCAACATATCAAATTATTGATCACCGCCAAGGCAACATTAGGGAAATACATGGATTTGTATCAGAGAAACTCAATGCCAAAAGAGCAGAGATGCTCCATTTTACCATTTCTTTGATAATGAAACAACGTTTTAGCTTACAAACAATGCACAAGAGTTTAACCAATGCCGCACTGATCTAGAGATTAAATCTCGCAAAATAAAGCAAATGAAGACAGAAGAATGCCTCAAATCTTTTGATGCATCTTCAACCTATACTTCAATATATTCTACCTTTGACCTTGCTCAGTAAAATAAAAGAATATCCAGCTACATCTTTCCACATACTTGTCACGAAAGTTAACAAGTCAGGTTCACCATTATGCAAGAATGTAACATCATTCAACTGCTAAAGGATCTCCAAGATAATTGTATTCAGATAGTACAGATCAAACAACAACAAACCCAGTGTAATAAGCACAACAGTTTGCACATCATACATTTAATTGCAAACTTCACTCCATCACTCTTTCTCCTTGCCCTGTACACTGTCCCATAACCACCTGCAAATACAGTCATCAGGACAGATTAAGTCATGAACTGATAAAAACATCGGAACAATCATGGCTGTAGATTGAAAGCCATTCATAGGTAAATACCTGAACCCTCTTCATCCTCCACAATATAGAACTCGAGGTTAGGCAATTGTTTTTGCTCCGATTGATTCTACAAAACAAAAACCTCAATGTTTACATCATGATTTATAGCAGGAAAATTCACCAAACACAAGTCAAAAAAATGTTGCTCAAGAGCTTACTTTTGTGGAGTTACATACCAAATTTTCCCCATTTTCAGTTGGAATTCCATTCCTCTCTTTAATACTCACACCCGAGTCATAGTTCTGTGTGTGCTTCAGTTTCATGGGGATTGACTTTGCATCTCTTCTGAGTTGCACTTTGTCGAGAAGCAGACTGGCAGCATTGTGAATCTTCAGTGCCTTGGAAGTCCTTTGCTCCCTGTGATCTAGTACATCCCTTTGAAAGGGTTTAGAATTAGGGGATGATTTTCCGAGCTGCCTCATACCAGCAGATTGTGTGTGCACTAAGATGGCATGATTCTGTGGAGGCATATCTGTTTTTGCTGTTTCCATGTGGAGAAATGCTGTCGTGCATCCCATGGTAGCATTCCCTAAAGGAGTATCTTGAGGGGACTTGTCTGCCTTTGCTGGATGAGTCTTAGTGCAGTTAATGTTTCTATTACTAACAGGATAAGAAGTGGGTTCTTCTTCGTTGCCTTCCACAAAATTTTCCATTTGAGTCATCCTTTCAAAACCTTGGACTGAAATATCAGCTGCAGATAGCAGAATTTCCATTTCTTTGTCCACTTTTGTACAGGTATTTATGTCAGAGTTTATTTTGCTTTCTTTTGTATCAACCGTCTCAGCAATTATACTGGTACATGTGGTTTCCAATGAACTAATGTGAAGTGGCTTTAGCTGAAGTACGGGATCTGTGATACTTTCAACTGCGGTTGATTTAGGGGCATTGAACACGTTATGACTAAGATTTTTAGATTTACAGATAGGTTTATGTACAAAATTTGTTTTACCATTTTTCTCTCTTTTGTTGTTGATGTTGTTCTCTCCTTTGTCTATCTCCTCTTCACATTCATATTCAACACATTTAAGTCCAGAACTTGATGGTCTGGCAGTACCTTCAGTTATCGAATAAGCTTTGAACATCTCATAAACTCTTTTGAAGTCGCAAGCCAATGACACTGGTATTCTTGTCAACTGGTTCATGCCACAACTCAAACTGCTAGTGGGGAGATATGCCTGTAACAGAAAGGAAGCATTTCATCTTTTGTCAGTCGCAGTTTTTTTAAGCTGTTTGCATGAGAATACTTTTAACCAGGACATACAGACCACAAACTGAAACCAGCCAAAGTTGAAGCATGGGAACTTCATGAAGAGCTGCAATTAGTCTCCAAATAATGCCCCAAAACTCTCCTAACCTTACCGTCTAACTCAAAATTGCCTGAGATCTAAAATAGGCCTTCATATCCCAAATGCAGAGTCTGCATTTGCATTGTATCAGAACTAATCCTAAATTCCAAATCCGCTACATGCGAATTTATCAGAGGAATCAATTTACTCCAAATCTAGACACTCCTAATTTTTTCACCAAATTGAAAACATTGACGTTTTTATAACAAGCTCATTAACATTTTTTTATAAGTAACATAGTTCTTTATCTCATCCATGACTGATAATGCTTATTCTACAAAGGTTTGACTAAATATTAGCAAAAAGTGCACCTTAGCTAACTAGACATGCTCACAACTTCTCAAATTAAAATACGAAAAGCACCGAATTAGTAACCTGTCCACAAATCCTCCGGGTCATTGAAGGCAAATTCACCATCACTTGGCTTCCTTGCTCAACTGAAATAAACAAACAAAATACTCAAATTAATTGTGATATTTCAATCAACAAAATTAAATATTTATGGAATCAACAAGTTTTACCGTCAAAATTGTTGAAAAATCCTCTTTTAGTAACCACGTGTGAATACTCAACCTCCGATCTAGCTCTCTTCCTTTTCCTACAGTAAGTCCCAAATACACACTCACTCTCTCGTCTCATCTGGAGACTTCGAAACTCCAGCTGAGGTACGTAAGCCGGATACACATTCGCATTAGTGAAGAATTTCACGGTTGATACAAATCCTAATTGAGAAAAAGTGACGAAGTAATTGCTCGTCAAATGGAGAGGCGAATTAGGAATGAAACAGAGAAATTCGATGAATTCCGGGGAAGTAGAAAATAAGGTGCATTTGGATGAAAGCTCTGACGGTCGAACTGGTCGTCCTGTTGATAATAGAAGAGCGAATATATGCCATGCTTTTTGTAGGTCGGAAATAGCAGTAGTGGTGGCGGCGGAGAATGAAGTTAGTTGAAATTCCATTGATTTTCAGATCTGAAGGTGGAGAAAAGCATGTGATTAATTTGCAGAGAAATGGGAGAAAGTGAAAAGAGTATCAGAGATGAGTGAAAGGGGCCGGGGGGGGGGGGGGGGAAGAGAAAGAAAGAGGGGGGGGGGAGGGGGGGGGAGGTAGAGACAGAAAGAGAGGAGCGGGAAAATGAGTTGCTGTAGGGTTTGATAATCCCGCCAATACATTTATCTCAAATTGAAATGATAAAATAAGTCAAATAGAATTTAAATATAATTAAATTCATTTCTTATCAGGCCTTTGTTATTGAACATGGGCTGGCCCTTTAAGCTAATATATTTGTAAAAATGACACCAGAGAGCCACTTTAAAGGGCTGTTATTTAAGAATTAGTCAGTGCATCCTTAATTTCAGCTTTTCAGAACAAATACGTCTTGAATTGTCCGGTCTAGAATTGTCCTAATGTTAGGATTTTTAGTTTAAAATTTCAGGATAAAATAAGTATAATCTCTAAACAACATCTCTGAGAATGACACTTTGTACACCTGCCCCAATATATTTAAAACGTCAATCCAACCTAATAAATATTAGTTTGGGGACTTTACATAACTGTCACAGTTTAAAAAAAATATAACAAATTTTTAGCATGAAATTCAATATTACAGATATGACAGGAAAGTATTTATATTTGTAGCATACAGTTCCATTAAAATAAGAATATTAATTATTAATCCCTAAACATAAGCAATTTGAATGGAAAATTAATAATTATTTGTACAAAAATCATGTCTTCTTTTTTTCTCTTTATTGATTAGCTTTTCTTCTTGTTTTCGTTTTCTTAGTTTTGTTTTCTGCCGAAGGCAATATATTTTTTAAATTTGTTCCATTCGTTTTGTTTTTAATTATCTTTCTTAAGTTTTTCTCTTACTTCATTCTTCCTTTCTTAACATAAAGATCTTACTTCGATAATAATATACGTTAATATATACCATATGTATATATAAAAATATACTTTATAACACATATAAAATATAAGAAACATATACATAAAAAAATATTTTCAATTAAGATGACACTTAGACATGTGAAATATACATAATAAATATGTCTTAAATTTAATTAATATTGTGTATATATATATATATAATGGCACTTGACATATAAAATATATTTGAAATATACATTAAAAATATTTCTTAAAATAAGATGGCACTTCACAAATAAATATACAAAACGTATATACCTAAAATACATTTTGGATTAAAGTGATACTTGATATACAAAGTATGAGCACGTGATTTTTCACCCACCATATACTCCTACAAAATCCAATCATATAAATTAATTTTACAAATTTTGTTGAATTTTAATGTTAATTGTGAATTGTTTTTGCATTGCATACTCGTGATTCGTTTTTTAAAAATTATTTAATTAGGCGCACCATTATTATCAAGGAATTATAATTTATTATAGTTACCGAATTAAATGACAAACAAATGATGATTATTTGATGTAATGTAGTTTTGAAAACTAATTACTAAAATTAATTATTTTTATCCAATAAATCATGGATTCAATTACGAGTATTAAATTAATTGTTTTATTCTTAATTAGTCTATAATTAGACGAAAATAAGGTCAAATTAATTATTATATTTTTTGAATTTAATTAGAGTTAGTGTTAATTAAATTAATTAAGCTTAATTGATCTTAGAGTATTAAATTGGACCTGGGCTGACTTGCCCATACCCAAAAAATTACACCATACCCAGCCCAATTAAATCCCTCACCCGACCTGCTTGCCCCCCCCCCCCCCNTCTCTCTCACTCTCACCGTTACCCCGCCATCCACCGCCCTAGCTCCATCGGTCGAAAATCGCCACCGGCGACGGAGCTCCGCCAATCAATCCCAAATTTTTACCAGGCCATTATATCCTCCCCCTCTTTCCGTATATCCCACCAGTTTTCCCTAATTAGGTCCACAATTACTCCAATTTCATATCTAAGAACGACCAAACCCTAAATCCTCCTAAGTTCAATTCTGCCTCGACTCTGTGACTCAAATTCACATGAGTCGATGGCTCTTGACAAGAGCCATCGATTCATGCGAGTGGGAGTCACTTTTGAGTTCTCCGGAGTCCGGACAAATTTCGGCAAATCGCCGGAGTTCACCCAAAATCATGCTTACCAGTATTTCCCCCCTTTCTTTCCCGTCTTTTCTTCGTAAAATCGTATGCCTGACTGTTTTAGTACACATGTTTATCTTACTGTTATCGTCGTTGTTGCTTAGTTAGGATTCATAATTTTCCTGTTTGTTTTCTTAATTCATGTTCAACACTGTTTGGATTGGACGAAGATAGTCTTAAATTCCTAAATGAAAACCAAATCATGTACATGTGTAGCTATTTCTCGTAATAAATTTGGATTTCAACGTTACCTTCATGTGTGTGCGGATTAGGTATAGCAATTCGCGAATGATAATCATGCCTTCTTAATATTTTTTAATTAATTAGTAAAGGTTAATTAGTTGTTTCGTTTTAGGTGTCAGATTGTTTTGGTGTTGTCACTATTTTCTGCCATGTATGTGATTGTCCGCTTGTGATGGATCACTCCCTTATTTGCTTAATTATTTTAGTCGTTAAGGTAGTCGATTAATCGATTAAGGTATTTATTAATTAGGTGATAAAGAGGTAATCATACCCGACTAATTAAGTGTACCCTTGAAACCATAATAACTAACAGTATAATTAGACAATATAATCTAAGAGCCTAAACTTACTAATTTAAGCTAATTATCTAACTTAACCCCTTAAGAAAGAGTAGGCTTCTAACTTCATTAAAAGTTTAGTTGCTAATATAATTAACTAAGTCCAAAAACTCAGCTAAATGAAATAATTATGAATTAAGTACCCTTAATTCCTAGTTAAGATAGTCAATTGGGATTAATTAACTAAAGCAATTGTAAGATCAATTAACCTAAGTCTAAGGACTTTGAACTAATTAATATAAGTTAATCAACTGAGGTTAATTAATATCTAATAATAAACCTAATATATCT
>ML286568.1:80715-94029 GCA_005239495.1 Nicotiana undulata
ACAGTTCCATTAAAATAAGAATATTAATTATTAATCCCTAAACATAAGCAATTTGAATGGAAAATTAATAATTATTTGTACAAAAATCATGTCTTCTTTTTTTCTCTTTATTGATTAGCTTTTCTTCTTGTTTTCGTTTTCTTAGTTTTGTTTTCTGCCGAAGGCAATATATTTTTTAAATTTGTTCCATTCGTTTTGTTTTTAATTATCTTTCTTAAGTTTTTCTCTTACTTCATTCTTCCTTTCTTAACATAAAGATCTTACTTCGATAATAATATACGTTAATATATACCATATGTATATATAAAAATATACTTTATAACACATATAAAATATAAGAAACATATACATAAAAAAATATTTTCAATTAAGATGACACTTAGACATGTGAAATATACATAATAAATATGTCTTAAATTTAATTAATATTGTGTATATATATATATATAATGGCACTTGACATATAAAATATATTTGAAATATACATTAAAAATATTTCTTAAAATAAGATGGCACTTCACAAATAAATATACAAAACGTATATACCTAAAATACATTTTGGATTAAAGTGATACTTGATATACAAAGTATGAGCACGTGATTTTTCACCCACCATATACTCCTACAAAATCCAATCATATAAATTAATTTTACAAATTTTGTTGAATTTTAATGTTAATTGTGAATTGTTTTTGCATTGCATACTCGTGATTCGTTTTTTAAAAATTATTTAATTAGGCGCACCATTATTATCAAGGAATTATAATTTATTATAGTTACCGAATTAAATGACAAACAAATGATGATTATTTGATGTAATGTAGTTTTGAAAACTAATTACTAAAATTAATTATTTTTATCCAATAAATCATGGATTCAATTACGAGTATTAAATTAATTGTTTTATTCTTAATTAGTCTATAATTAGACGAAAATAAGGTCAAATTAATTATTATATTTTTTGAATTTAATTAGAGTTAGTGTTAATTAAATTAATTAAGCTTAATTGATCTTAGAGTATTAAATTGGACCTGGGCTGACTTGCCCATACCCAAAAAATTACACCATACCCAGCCCAATTAAATCCCTCACCCGACCTGCTTGCCCCCCCCCCCCCCNAACCATAATAACTAACAGTATAATTAGACAATATAATCTAAGAGCCTAAACTTACTAATTTAAGCTAATTATCTAACTTAACCCCTTAAGAAAGAGTAGGCTTCTAACTTCATTAAAAGTTTAGTTGCTAATATAATTAACTAAGTCCAAAAACTCAGCTAAATGAAATAATTATGAATTAAGTACCCTTAATTCCTAGTTAAGATAGTCAATTGGGATTAATTAACTAAAGCAATTGTAAGATCAATTAACCTAAGTCTAAGGACTTTGAACTAATTAATATAAGTTAATCAACTGAGGTTAATTAATATCTAATAATAAACCTAATATATCTATTAATTACTAAAAGAATAATTCTAGGAGGTCCTAAGGGTAGTATAGGATGTTCAATTAAGGGAATCTTGGGTGTAACAAATCAAGAACCTTGTAGAATAAAAAAATATCAGGAAATCAAATATTTTATGGCTAAAAGGTAATTTCAAAGGCTGGAATTTTCTAGAATGGTGCAGTTATCCCAAAAGGATAGGGTTGACAGCTGCACGTGTACCATTCTTCAGCCTATTGGATAAGGAATATGCTAAGCATATCCTATCCTAAAACCCCTATAAATACTTGACCTGGTTCTCTGAAATTTGGACAGATTTTTGAGGGAATTTTACACTTTTCGACTACTGCAAAAATCTGAAAATTACACAACAGAATTTTCTACATAGATTTTCTCACAAAATTTCTCCTGGAATACTGTTTTCCTTACTCTAAAAAAAACATAAAGTATTAAAAATATATACTGAAACAATGAGTACACAATTTTTTTTAGAAGATCTCGTTTTCTCTTACTGATTTCTCTTCAAAATTCTAGGTTGGTCAAGTCTTATCCTGGGGATTCAGTTTGAATTGTTGTTGTTTTGGCTGCTGAGTTTTAAGCTTCAAATCACTTATTGGTATCTTGACCTTTATTTGGTTAAGGTTGCATTCTCAATCATTTTTCATTATATTTTGAGGTATATAGCAACCACCATATGATAAATAGAGTTTGTTTGTGATAATGTTTGAATATTAGTGCTTGTGTTGGTTCTTCAAGCTTCTGTCGATGTGTGTTGATAACTCCCTACAAGTTTGATTATATGTCCTGATTGCAGTTTCTTTTTGCTAGTTTTAACTTTGTCTAAACACGCGTGATAGTTCTAACTTCTAATATTTTTTTTCATGATTTGTTTATGGCTTTATGTATACTAGGATGACATCATGAACTCAAATATGACCACTAGTTGGTCAGATTTAAGTCCTAAAGATGTATATAACCAACTATAAGAAAGGGACGGATAAGGGAGCCATGAATCCTGGAAATCGAAGAGAGCACTTGATGAAGCTTAATTCAAGAATAGAATAGTAATACTCGCTAATGTATTGAATAGAAATGTTGTAACGTTTTTTCTTAGATTCAATCAAATTATGTAGTAGTTTATTTTCAACACTTTTAAAAAAAAGGTATAAACTGTAAATATGCCCCCCCCCCCAATCCTTTAAAGTTCAGTTAGTCTCCAATTATTGAGTTAATCCCCATTTGATTGTCTTTGAAAATTCAAAATGGGAGTGTAATTAAACTGGGCTGGTAAACAACCCATAAGAGGTCGCCAGGACAGATTAGGCCTCATGTTGTTGAGCCTAAGTATAAAGTGGCTCTTTGTGTTTAATTTAACATTCATAGAGTTTGTCCAATTTCGGTTAACCTTATATCCCTGAATAAACCGAGTTAAAACTATCTGAAGTGATTTCTTTCTTTTACTGTTTAATAACTACTAAACAAAAACGAGTTTCAAGTTTTGTTTTATGCATAATTGTAAATCTGGAATGAGCTGAATTAAATTACCTCTATCGTCATGTAATTTCCGTGCATAATATACCTGGGCCGATCCTAAAAGAGACTGGCCCAACTGTCTAGCCCAAATTAGTCCAAAATTCGTAAATGATTTAAATATACCAGGCTACTAAACTTGGCCTCAACAGAATTTTGATTTCCTAAAAATATGAAATTTTCCTTAAGACTAGTATTATAAGTCAGCTTAGTATATTTACTTTAGACATAGTAAAATTCAAGCTCATTACTTGATTAGATAAAACTTAATCCTAGATGATTTTGTATATACCTTATAGGCCAAAAATACCCCTTGTTTGGATTAAAATTCCAAAACTTAGTGAATAATCAAATATTGCCTCAAAATAAGCATCTTTCAAACCGCCACGACCATAGTCATGATCATATATAACCTACACTCGGGCGTGATAACTCGTGCCCCCGACTCTAACTTCGAACAATAATAAAAAATCACATATTGCAATCGCGGGTGCATTGCATGTGACGCGGTTGCGATGTGTCCAAAAAACAACAAGTGCACGCCATCGTGACTTGTTCCAAGATAAATCCATAAGTATCGAAAGTGGTCTATATACATATCCCGTAAGCTAAAAAATACCTATTTTAGATAAAAATTTCAAAACTTAGAGAATAATTGAGTACCGCCTCAGATAGGCATTTTTAACCGTCATGACCATAGTCATGACTATATAATCTACACTCGGGTGTGGCAACTCATGTCCCCGACTCTAACTCAAAACAATAATAAAGATCACATGTTGCAATTGCGGGTGCATTTCATGTGGCGCAGTTACAATGTGTCCAAAAATAGACAAGTGCACGCCATCGTGACTTGTTTCAAGATAAATCCATAAATACTAAAAGCGGCTAAAAGTTAAAAGGCTAAATGCACAATAGGCCAAAATACGTAAATAATCAGATAACTTAGGCCAAATATCAATAGTTAAGCGACCGTGCTAGAACCACGAAACTCGAAAATGCCTAACACCTTCTCCCGGGTTAACGAAATTCCTTACTCGGATTTCTGGTTCGCAAACAACTTAAAACATAGTCTAAAATTCCTCGGTTTGGGATTTCAATAAACGGTGTCCCGGAACATCGTAAAAAATCCGAGTGGCGACTCTGAAAACTAAAATAAATCCCAAATCCGAATAATGTCACTTAAAGTGGAAAAACTCTCTTATTACCCTTTATTTTCCCGAGGGTGAAATAGGAGGTGTGACACAAAGTATAAAAGATGTATAAATCAATACATCTTGATTTAGGTGGCATTCAGATATGCATCAGATTTCAAAAAATGGAGTGAAGAAGATGAATGTTGTAAAGGGAGAATGGAGATGGACAAAAAAAAATACTTACCGTGATTAGTGAGTCAGTTAACTTATTAGATGTTTAACTTAATTTTTATAATGTGCTATTAATGAAAAAAGAAGTGCTCTTTATGAAATAAACAATAAATAGTACTATTTTTTATAAATAATAGTTTAAAAAAGATCAAGCGTGTAAAAAACTCTATTAGTTAGTTTTAGAGATTAGAAATAGTATCCACTGGCCATTTTTCGGCTCTTTTTAGGAAAATAGCCACCATTCTGGAGTTTCAAATTTTTAAACTCGAAGACAGTAGCTTTTTCAATGCAGGGGCTGAAAAGTGTTTATTTGTGAATTTTACCCAATAAATATGGTGAACCATTGTTCTTTTATATATTCATTTAAAGTCGCGTGAAAATCAATTCAGTTCTTAATTTATGAGTGGTTAACGAATTATATGTTTTTCCAATCATATTATCACATTTTTATTGTCTTAGCTTAATGGAAAAAAAATTGATTGTTTTCCTGATCTTGTTTGTGTTTTATGAAGAACTTAAACTGTGATGTTGAAGTTTTAATTCTGTTTAGCTCCATTTGAACATGGTATCGACGTATTATAGTAAATTGTACTGCAGAAAAAGCTTGTAAACGAGATTTCATAACTATCAAATAAGTAACTAATTTCCGTGGAAAGTGTACAATTTAAGACATAATCGTTTACGTCAAATTCAGTGTCGAAACATTTCGTTTCCTTTTTCTTTTCAACGTGATGAACAAGGCAGTAAGTAAATTTCAGTTGACAATAGGGACAGAATATCAGTGAAATTATTCTGTGACATAAAGGTTTGAATTGAAGTCTTTTGATCGCTGATATGTGCCATCAGACCCACTTTTACCTTGGCTGTATTCAAACTACCAAAACTGACTTTTTTTGTATTGTGTATGTATTTCATTAGTTGATCTACTCTGGTTGTTTTGATGAAAATTTAACAACTGAGATCAAGGATATTTAAGTACTCCAATTCTACAGATTATGGGAACTAATGGTCCCGCGTTTAAGGTAAAATCAAGACTAAGCAATATTCTGGCACTGTGGCACATGATACAGGCAAACAGCTGCTCATTTTCAAGAAACAAAAGAAAGAGAACTTATATGAACTGAAAAAATGGTGAGAATGAATACAAAGTATCATAAAAACTGATCAATTTACACAGAAAGAACAGAGCCAGCGAGCTCTTCAGTTCACCAACACTAGAAAATTATACAGTAAACTGAATAAGAAAAACTGTAATCCACGAACGGAGGGACTAGAGCTATTCTGTAGAAGGTGAAGACATCAACAGTTTAAATAGAAACCCAACCATTATCCCAATGACTCCCACAACGAGTGCAAACTTTAGAGAGAAGCCTGCATCACCTCTCCGATTTCTTCGTCTCTTAAGAACTTCCTGCAGGTTAGTGAGGCAACAACATACATGAGAATAGTGGCCAACTATATGGAAGGATATATGCAAGATGATAAAAATTTAACTGAAGTTTCAAAATCGAAGAACTTAATTTATGGACAAATGAAGCCATCACCAATGCTAGTCGTAGATCCAGGTAAACAAGAAATTTCAAAAGGTAAGACTGTTAATTGTTGATCTATATAGCTATCTTCTTCTTGTGCTCTTTTTTATTAGGTTGATGTATAGGTTTTCTATCCAGCCAGTTGAGTTCCATGTCTAAATCTTTTTGCACGATCCCTGCCTGCTTCAAACAAAGCCAAGCTAAGTCTAAGCAAGTTACTATTCCTTCCCATGCGAAACAGTATTTTGAACTCTTTCGTTTTCTCTTTTTGGTTAACCCAGAACTATTATGTCTTTTGGCCTTATCTAATGACTGTGTATAAGGACCCAAGATTATAATGAACTAATAGCAAGTCAATATATCACTTCCAATTTATCTTCTGCTGCTTTTTCATGTATCAGCTAGGATTGATCAGATCAGATAGTTCTGAATATGGAGCCACCTTTTGTACTAATGTATTAGTATTAAATTGGGTTAGGATAAACCTATACATGAATGAATAATTATAACAACCAAATAAACAGGAAAATGTAAAGTACACTAACCACTTCCTGTTGCAGCTGCTGTGTTTGTCGGAAAGCTGCATCCCTTTCATCTCTGGCACGCTGCAATGCTTGACTCTATATCAAAGCGGAAGCATATAGTATGGTATCAAACTTGGGACTAAGATAAAATTCTCTATCTCATGTATAAACTTAGCATTATGATTACAGACAAATCTTTTCTACCTACACGATGAGCAAGACTGGCTAAAAGTTTTAATGGGCGAACAAAAGTATCCATATGATTAGAAGCTAAAACCTTTTGAAAGTCGCGGAACATTTGTTCGGCCAGAATATCGATTAGGGAGCTTTACACATGTCAGCAACAAAAGCTAAATGGTAAGTACTTTGTCGACAAATTGACCAAATTCAACATCTAGAGTTACGGTTCTCTTTTCCAAACTGGAGAAGTAGAACCATCTATTTTGAAAAGCGTCATCTAGCATTAAATGGGGATACAAAGCAACATGGTTCTGAAAAGTTACTCCAATATATGGCCAATGATTTGACCACCTTCTATGGGGATGGGTGAAAAGATCAAAGCAGTTCATGTTGAATTTCAAGTGAGTGATGGGTGAGAAGATCAAAGCAGGTCACGTTGAATTTCAAGTGACTGATGGTTCTAGACAACTTGCCCAAAATGAAATCCTGTTTGAAAATAATATTAGCAAATGCTCCTTTTTTTCGGGATTTGTCTTACATGGAAATCTCCATATAGGTTCACACAATAAGGATATGCCATTCAAAATTAATTCTCCTCAAGTAGTTCCAATGGAGCATGGAGAACGAGTATCTCCACCAACAAGGAAAAAAGTGCTTGCAATCATGTTTTCACAAAGACCATTAACAAAACCCTCCAGAAAATTATCATCAATGTTTTCTTCAAATGATTTTGGTTGCGGCGGGGGTTCGCATCTTAACCTGGTAGCGTGTTTCCTTATCCCAAAAAAAAAAGAATCATCAATGTTTTTTGTTATCCTTGACGTCTTAATAATCAAGTAAACCTTATACCACCCTATTTCCTCTATCAGGTCCCACAAACTCCTTTGATTCCCATTCTTCTCAAGGGAGGGAAATAGCCATTGACATAAACAGCTATTTATAAAATAAAAGTAGTAGTATCTTCTATTTCTTAATGGTTAAACATTTCTTCTTCGGAGCAAAGAGGACGATCAGGTGAGATGAGATGGGGTACATATCTGCTCTTCGACAACCAATTTATCCTCAAAAAGCAGAAGAATAATCAGTCTGTCCTCCCTTCAATTTTATTTTTTTGCCATTCACCGGTTTCATCCAGAAAAATATCTTTAACCTCCCGCCACAAACTAAAGCAACAACCTAAAGCACCTAATCACTGCATCACCCCCCCACCCCCCCAAAATCTAGAGACAGCCAGACATTCAAAATGAGCATCTACAGAAAACCATAGGAAAGTAGAAAGAGTACTGGCTTTATGAAATCTAGCAACACGTGGCTCTCACATATAGGAAAGGGAAAAAATAAAGATAACAAGTTATAAATGACAGAGACTTGCTCAACATCTCCAGAAGTTTTTAGAGAAACTTTACATCACCTGTCATTATGTCCTAAGAAATCAAGCAGCATGACTTTTGGAAGAAGAAACTAAGGACATGAAAAATAAACTAGACTGTGAGCTTGAATTTAGAACTTACAGAGTTGACATCAGAACTTTGTTTAAACGCATCTTCAGAATGTCCAGGAGATGAGTGAGGAGAGATGTAAACAACCCTAAGCTTGCACTCTTCTACAGTTCTTCCACTATCCTTATTAAACTGGATTCAGAAATGTCCATCAATAGCATAAAGTGAAAAAAAAGAAAGATAACAAGCATTGTCTCTTTAAGCATAATACAGAAAGCCATCCAAATTCTTACTGTATCGGGAGAAAGTTCGTCAGAATCATCATTCACAACGGTGCTCTGTAGGAGGAATTTGTCCTTGCATTGCATATCTGGAGGGTACTCTTTTTGAGCTTGAAGGGTGACTAGAGACATTACAAAGTTAAGAACAATGTAGGATGTAAACCAAGATGTCATTTCATTTTTCTTGATAAATGAAACCATAAAAGGATGTCAGTGTCAGGATGGACAACAAACTGCATGGAATACTGAGATGTTACAAGATGAAAATCGTGAGTACAATGAGGTGCACCCAATGGATATCCAACTGCATAGGCATACTCGTAGTAAATAAAGACATCACATTAGATTTCCACGTTACAGATGACAAATGGCCAAATTGCAAAAACATTTGTCAAAGAATACCTGTTCTAGGATTTTTTTTAGTATATGATTAGTATAATACCCCTGTTCCTAAACTCTCATCATATAAGAAGGATGTAATAATCATTGCAAATAAAGGGTAGTATCTGCCATGACAAACAATTAACAGAAAAGAAGATCTATGCCGAAACAAATCACTGTAAGCCATTAAAGTAATTCCTAGTCAGAATTTGGAAAGATAAATTTATCCTACCTAAGTTTATCCAATCAGCAAGGGAGTAAGCTAATCCAAGCCAATATTTGAACAATTCGTGCGTACATTTGCTATATACCAAGATATCAACAACTGCTCTTATTTATATTTTCTGGCAAATGGTGGTACCAGTGTAAAGAAACTTTTATGCAGTACTATGTTTGCCCAAATATTCTGCTACAACGTTCAAAGCTAACTGTGCTATAACATATTAAAGTGCTTCTAATAGAACTTCAGGATTCGGAGTGGCACCTCGTATAAAACATGAATCCCAGGGATGTATGATACCCGTGTTTGGCCGAACAAAGTACTTTTTAGGAGAAGTAGTTTTCACCTAACAAAGAAAATGATACAGGATATACCTAGATATGAGTTGTAATAGTCATTAAAGAAGTGATGACAGAATTGTGAGATTTTGTAAATTGAGATAAAGTACCTTGAAAGCAACACAGTGCTCTGTGCTGTTTGTAACTTTAAGATCACAGTAGCTTTGTTTCTCCAGCTCAACTAACACAAAAAAGCCAAGCAGTAATTAGGTAATGTATGAAAGTGTATGCCATGCAAAATACCAATAAAAGACTCAAACAAGGAAGAAAAGAAACAACTTCTTAGTGCAGCCCAAAGAACTTACTGAGAAAAACAAATAAAAAAACAAACATGTAAAGTACAAAGATCCCGATCCTTTTGCTGGTCTAAATGTGCTACTGTTGAATATGCTCCTTTGCATAAGAAAATCATTTTTTTAATTGCCAATGAACATTATTGGAGCAACATTTTTTTTCTTTTTGAATCGTTATCGGAGAACCTAGCCATTGGACACATTTGTTGTGTGTGGTATCTTGTGTCAATAATTTAAAGAATTGTATCCAAAAAAGTAAATTTTGATATAAAAAATTTACAGTATCATATTACTAAAACATTTGTTTCAGCTACAAAACCAAAATGAAGTATAAAAAAAGTTATTGTTTGTCATTTGAAGATAGAATATTGCATGAATATCGATACTAGTACTTGAATTCAAAATGATTAATATTGTTTGAACCTACAAAGATCAAAAAATAAATTAAGCTAATTAAATAAAGTTAGAATATTGTTCATTATTGTATTATTTTTATTTAATGAGGACAAACTTGTTATCTGGTCATATCTCACATGATACTCTATAGATGATGCCTGTTTATGTATATTCCTTTCTACTGTATCAGTTTCTCTATCTTGACCAAAATAAAAAAAAAATTGTTGACAAAGGAAACAGTTATGTATTATAAAAAAAGAAGCCCAGCACAAAGCTGGTAACCATTTACAGATTCCAAAAGAAGCATAAACCTATCCTTATTCTTCTTGACCAAAATAATTGTTGTCGTTGCTGATATCACTATTAATAGTGGATTACACTTGCTCATGTAATAAAACACTTTGCCACAGATACAATCTAACAATGTAAGGCCCTATGTTTATTGTCACTGCAAAATAAAAAGGTACTGAACATTCTTTGGGACATTTAAAAGAATATCCCTTCATGTTCTTGGGACTGAGGCGTAATTGTTGTTGTTGTTGTATAGTTAAGTTGCAGGAAGAAAGACGTGCTAGCACATTGGCCCATCATAACTCTCCTAGCTTTCTTTCTATTTGTAACTTAATAATGATACATATAAACTTCAATTATAGTGGAGAGAGGATCCAAGGCCCCTTAATATAGTGCTTAATATGATTTACCCATCTCAATATATCATTTGCCCATCCACAGCCGTCCAGCGGCATGGCTTTCCAATCGACCGCTAGTCAGCACCACATCACTGTCCCATGACACGTTTCGGGTCGACATGATGATCGACCAGTCCAAGTTAGTGCCGTGTCACCGTTCATGATACATTTTCAGTCAAGCAACGGCGCCGTCCAATGACATGTTTCCAATCAGCATCATGTCACCATCCAACAACGCACTTTCAGTCGTGCTTTGTTTGCTCTGCATCATCGTCCCTGAGTTCTATATTTTAAGCTCTTTAATTTTCACATTCTCATTTTGTCCTTGATAACTACTCTTATAGGAATGACATGGCATTGAAAATCACAAAACTTTGGAGGCTATTTTGGTATGTTATATACATCTAGTTTATGCGTCAACGTCTTTCTTTTTCTTACTTAAAACTTGGTCCCCAATTAAACACCGTCATACAAAAATGAAATTGAGGGTTTAATAGGTGTATGCCAATTGCCAACATATTCAGATGCCAATGAGGTGGAAAAAGGAAGAGACTTCCTGTGGGACGATAAAGCTCCGAAGAGGAAGCAGTGTCTAGTTAAATGGTCAGCAATGATAGCTCCAAAAAGACATGAAGGAATAGGGGTAATGAACTTGAAAGAGCCAAAAAGAAGTCTCATTATCAAGTGATTTTGGATATTCCATATAGAACAAGAATTACAATAGAAAAATGTTGAAAGGGAAAAGTCATATGGATAATCCACAAAACCGGGGAATACTCCTATGAGTGGCATTTTGGAGGCAAATAAATTGTTACTTGAGAGATTCCTTAATTTAGAAAGCTTAAGGAGGTCAGTGCTATAATTAGATCTGTGGGTGGAACAGTGCACCTGAAGTAACAATTCCAGACTTATATACCTTAGCATCACAGATTGTCGTAAATTTGCAGATATCAGAGATAAAAATGGGTGGCAAATTAATTTCACAAGAGATCTCCAGGATTTGGAGATTGAAAGAGTGTTGCTACTTCCTCTAAAGCTGGAAGAACAGAAGTCACATCTTTTGACGGGAACATCTCACACTGGAAAGCAAGGAAGAATAGGAAGTCTTATAACCTGTTGATCAATGCAGGAGAGTAACACAGTGGCCTTGCAAAGTCAATAGGAAGTCAAAAGAGCTCCGCCAAAGTACCCTGCTTTGGAAAGTTAGCTATAAAAAAGGCATGAGAGAGGAGGTTGCTTTCGTGTATCTGAGATATTACATATGTGAATGTGCTCCAAAGTCCTCCGATTACTTTTTTATAACTGCAGCAAGACATGGTATGTCTGGCGTTTATTCCTCGATCTTTTTGCAGTGTGTTATGCTTAATATACTAAAGGAGAAGTTCCAAAGCTGGGAGGGATAGAAGAAGCAACTCAGGACAACGTGGAGAATTGTTCCTTTGTGCATTCTCTGAACTGTAAATATTTTGGAGCACCCACATAGTACTATGATTAATAAAATTATCTTTCTTATCGAAAAGAGAGAGAATTCATACAGCTGATCTAACTTACTGAGTTACTTGGTCTGGAAAATATGTAGACATCTCTGGTATTTTATACTCCACAAGTCCATTTCTACTAGCACCAAGTTTTTGGCTTCCATGTTTGATACATAAAATAACAGAAGAAATTATGTCTACATATAAGGTTTAGCTCAATTATACCGATTAACATCTCACACTTACTCATCCTAATATATTGGATGAACAATCACTCTTTTGACTCCGTCAAGTTCACAGTTGAGCGAGCTAATATTTTGCACAAATAAATCGAGAAGAAATCATTAGCTACAAAAACCATAAATCCTTACATGAAATCCTTTCAAATCTCTTTCACCACTGCAACTTAGCCCATATGACTACTCTCGTGCACCCTCTTCCTGCCGCCACCCTGACCCTCCCCCAACCACGAGATATGCTTAAAAATAGATCTGATCAGCAATCAGATCGTAGTGTGAGCAACTCATTTTTTGTTTCCTCTGAACGATTTCACCACAAAGCTCTTCTTTTTTTTATATATAAAATTTCACATACATTGTCTGTAAGTACCTATAAAATGTAAAATTGACAACTTTTTCACCCTGCATATTGCCCTCAAATTTCTGCATCTTCTATTAATTCTCTCTCACATTTTATCCCGATGTCTAGATACAACAAATTCTACAGGGCGTTCTATTTTCTTCTTTGAAACACCTTAATGACATTCAATTGCAATTAACCAAATCAAAATAATAACTTTCCTCATCACAAGACATAAAATCAAAACAAAAGCATAAAAAACCGCAGAAATGGAAACAAAAATCTGTGTGTGTGAGAGAGAGAGAGTGTGCTTACATTGGAATCTGAGCTCCTCCGGACTAACAGATATCAACTGGTTGGTAGTACCAGTCATGGTTACGAACCTCAAGCTGATAAGGCCCCTATCAAACCAAACCTAAAATATACAAAATAAAAACATACACAAACCCTAGGTTACCAAAATGCATCCAAAAATACAAACAGACAAGTACCTCAAATGCATATATATACCAAAAAAAAAGTGTTTCCTAAAGCAAATTGATGATCATAGAAATGCGGTTGAAAATAAATAGGAGAAAAAAGAAATTTACCTGAAAAATCTGTGTAGCTTTGGAAAGAAGAAGAAGAAAGAGAAAGAGGGGGG
>ML286569.1:0-21749 GCA_005239495.1 Nicotiana undulata
GCTTAAGCTATTACGTTATGTACGTTTATTTCTTCTTGTTTATGATGATAGCCAAATCAAAATATGTGGACCTCAACATCCGATAATCCATCACTATATTTTTTGTGTTCTTCTTCCTCTTTTTTTTTGAAATTCGCTTATTTTTGTCTTAAATGATTAATTAATTATTTAAAAAGTAAATTTTATTGTTAGTGTAAATATTTTACAAAATGAATTTAAGGGCCTCTCAATATGGGTTCTACAAAGACCCGGTCAGTCGTTCTAAGAGTTATAGTGTCACGATCCATTTTCTAAACAAGCCGGGACCGGCACCCGATCACTAAACATGACCGAGCGAGCCATCTGCTTATATGCAATAATGCAATACTATAACCAAATACTTTTAATTAATTTAAATATCTAAAATAAACCGACTCCAAAACTTTATTCGTAGAAATATTGCTAAGTTATTATAAAAAACGTCTGAATCTTAACCCGCCGACTGTGTCTATCTGATAAACTGAAGCACTGCTCAGGACATGAGATTTTCTGGCCAGTTCTCTAAGTAAACAAAGAAATAGATACTAAATATGACTCTACGGAATACTCCACGAACAAAAGCGGAGCTCACCAATAGTACTGGAAGGGAAGGAAGTCCTAAACTGTAGCCTGCTCGCATGCAAAATCAGTTCCTACATTGTACCGCAGACAAACGTAGGTTCCCAAAAGAGAACGCCAGTACCATCCATTGTACTCAGTGAGTCTCAACGACAGGGACGAAACTTTAATACAATACACATTACGAGCAAAGAATCTAAATGCATAGAAAACATAAAGCTTCTAAGAACAATTCTAAAATAATTGCATAATAGCAGTTTATGAATATTCTAAAAGAAACTTTTCTTTTTCAAAAAAAATACTTCTCTTTATACTTTGGGAGTTCCAACTATTCTGACCTATTTCTGTCTTAGTCACCGTGTGATCGGCACGAGTTCGATCCCAACCTGATAGAATAGGTCCAATCCATGAGGTGCCACTCGCTTCATGGTTCTCAGCGCTCATGTATCATACCTTAGTCTGGCTAAGTGAATTCTCAGCAACGAGACCCTCGGCTCGTGTGCTCCCTACTTTGTCACAAGTAGTTTCAGGAAGTCAACGCCTTGGTCAGGACCCTCGGCCTGGACGATGACCCCTTCTCAGAATAAAGGATACTCCCAAAAATCTTTTCTTTCTAAAACTTCTTCTCTTGACTTTTCAAGTCTAAATCTTTCAAACATACTTATTCTAGAATGCTTAAATGTAAGGTATGGCATATGAATGAAATAAACATTCAAAATTATTTTCAAATATTCTTGCTTTTTCATGAATTTTCAACATGAAAATGGCATATAAGAATAACACAAAAATCTGAAAATTTATGCACATATATCAAAATAAATTATCTAACTTTAACTAAAATAATTCTAAGCTAATAGGAACTCACTCACTTCAATTAAGTACATATTCACTCTTTTAGCCAATTCATCAAACACCTTGTATGCATACTTTTGTGAGTTAAACCACTTGGTAGAGGGTTATATCAACTCACCTCAAAACTTCTCGAGCCAATACGTAGGCGCCAATCCAATTGACACCAGTCAAATAATCGATTATACAACAACCAGTGCATTTTAATCAATTTTAAAGTTTCACACCTAAACATGAAATTTATTGTTGATATAGAGAAAGAAGGGAATTAACTATTCAACTCTTATCTATTACTACTGTAGGATGATTGCCAATAGAGAATTTTATATACCCGAGTTCAAGAATAATTGAGTTGTGAAGAACCCTAAAAAGAATTTGTGAAATTTCTGCTTCCGTGCGTGTCTGTTTCTCTGTTTTCTGATATCTAAGGGATAAGCCCCCTTTTTTGTTTTTCATTCTGACCTTTTAATTTGAGTCACGTGACTCTTTTGCTTAATTGTTTTAAAAAAAAAATTATTTTTCTCTTTTTGTTTTGCTTTGCCTTAACTAATAATTAATGATATTCACTTTTAAATATTACTAATATTAAACTTATTAATATTTCCCCTAATTGTATATTCAATTCCTTATAAATAGAGAAGTAACTCAAAAATCAATTATAAGGGTTTAAATCCGTAATAGAAGTATAATTTAAGATAAAAAAGATAATTTATATTATATATTTAGGGAGTTTTGATACTTTTACAGATTTGAGGAGTGTTACAATCTTCCCTCCTTAAAAACATTCATCCTCGAATGTTGCTAGGGCCTTATTTTTGAGCTAATAATCATTTCTTAAGTTCTTGAACCTCTTAAGTTTTCTTAGCACTCAAAATTTTGGCTAACTCCCTAAATTTTCAAAAAAATTGACAGAGTTTCCCTTGTAAATTGGACTATCCAAAATATATCCCTGTCACAAATACCACAACTACGCCAACAACAATCAAATATACCATAACCAACCATTCATAGGCACCATACACAACTCATAAACTAGTTACACACACTCCGGCAAGGAGGTATCACAATAACCAACCAAATTCTAAAGCACAACACTTTACAAAAAGTAAATAACTTTAATGAATTAAATATACTCTGGCATGGCACTAAATTATTAAATAACTAAAGATACCCTGAAAAAAACTAAATTACTTCAGCAGCTAAGTATAATCTAGCAAGGACATAAACACATACTAAGTTGTATTTAATAAATGAAATATAAATGTCAAACCAAACTTAGGTTCACATACCTTTTTCCTCAAATAAATATGGATATTTCTCTCTCATATCTTCCTCGAACTCCACATAGCATCTTTTGAATCATGATTACTCCACAAAATTTTTACGGATTCTATATCTTTTATTCTTAACTTTCTTACCTGCCTATCGAGAATTTTTATAGGTACCTCTTCATAAGTCAAGCCTTATTTAATTTCTATGGTATCGGCAGGTATTATATGCGACTCATCATGAATGTACTTTCTAAGCATAGACACATGAAAGACAGGATGAACAGAGAAAAACTCGACGGGCAGCGCTAGCTCATAAGCCACGTTTTCCTTCTTTTCTATAATCTCATAAGGTCCAATAAATCTAGGACTAAGTTTACCCTTCTTACCAAACCTCATAACTCTTTCATTGGTGAAACTTTCAAAAACACCTTGTCACCAACCATGAACTCTAAGTCACGATGCCTTTTGTCAGAATAGGACTTTTGACGACTCTGAGCTGCTTTCAGTCTTTCTATGATTAGCTGGACTTTCTTTGAGGCCTCACAAACAAACTCTGTACCAATCAACGGTACCTCTGCTGGTTCAAACCAACTTACTGGAGACCTACATATTCGCCCATACAACACTTCATAAGGAGCCATACCGATGCTGGCCTGATCGTTGTAATTGTAAGCAAATTCTATAAGTGGAAAGTGATCTTCCCAATTACCTCCAAAATCTATAACACATGCACGCAACATATCTTCGAGTGTCTGAATGGTCCTTTCTGCCTGTCCATCGGTCTGTGGATGGAAAGCGACGCTCAAATTGACCTTGGTGCCTAATCTCTTCTGAAATGCCTGTCAAAAATTCGCCGTGAACTGAGGGCCTCTGTATGATATGATTGAAACTGGAGTACCATGCAATCGGACTATTTCTTTAATGTACAACTACGCATAATGCCCTGCGAAATCTGTCGTCTTTACTGGTAAAAATGCGCAGACTTCGTTAGTCGGTCTACAATAACCCAAATTGAATCATGCTTAGGGTATGTGCGAGGTAGACCTACTACAAAATCCATATTAATCATCTCCCATTTCCACTGTGGTATCTCTATATCTTGAGCTAGGCCACCAGGTCTTTGATGCTCGACTTTGACTTGCTGGCATTTCAAATATTTAGCCACATGACTTGCTACTTGCTTCTTCATGCCTTTCCACCAATACAACTCTTTCAAGTCCAAATACATTTTGGCAGTACCTAGGTGGATAGAGTACCTCGAACTGTGAGCTTCTTCCATTATGGCCTTCCTAAGCCCATCTACATCAGGCACATATAACCGATCATTCAACTTCAAAACTCCATCACTTCCTAGGGTGAAAGCAGTGATTTCTTTGTTTCTGACTCCTTCTTTTAACTTCACTAAGTACGGATCTTTGTCTTTCTTAGCCTTAACATGCGTAACAAGGGAGGATTGCGCTAAGGCATAAGCAGTTATACCTCCTTCTTCGGTCTCATCCAATCTAATTCCATCATTTGCCAGTTTTTGAATTTCTCGACCCAAAGTTCGCTTTTGTACTGCAAGATGGGCCAAGACACCCATTGACTTCCTACTAAGTGCATCTGCTAACACATTAGCTTTACCAGGGTGATAAGGAATCCTTCAATAGCTCTAGCCAACCACCTTCTCTGTCTCAATTTAATTCTTTTTGCTTGAAAATGTACTGAAGTCTTTTGTGATCTGTAAACACTTCCGAATGCTTGCCATAAAGGTAGTGTCGCCATATCTTTAATGCAAACACCACTGCTGCAAGCTCCAAGTCGTGTGTTGGGTAGTTCTTTTCATGATTCTTCAACTGCCTAGAAGCATAAGCAATAACTTTTCCATTTTGCATAAGAACTCAACCAAGACCCACTCCAGAGGCATCACAATACACTGTGAACTCACCCGAACCTGTCGGCAATGTTAACACAGGTGCAGTGGTCAACCTCTTCTTTAACTCTTGAAAACTCTGCTCACAAGCGTCTAACTACTGGAACTTAATTGTTTTCTGAGTCAACATAGTTAATGAAGCTGCAAGTGAGGAAAACCTCTCTAAAAACCTTCTGTAGTAGCATGGTAACCCCAAGAAACTCCTGATTTTGGTTGGCGTTGTCGGCCTAGGCCAGTTCTTGACTACTTCTATCTTATGAGGGTCTACTTTTATGCCTTCACTAGATACCACGTGGCCTAAGAATGCCACTGACTGCAACTATAACTCACATTTTGAAAATTTGCCATAAAGCTCATTTTCCTTCAAGGTCTGCAAGGCTATTCTGAGGTGTTCTGCATGATCTTCCTTGCTCTTAGAGTATTCCAAAATATCGTCTATAAACACGATAATAAAGGTATCAAGGAATGGCTTGAAAACTTTGTTCATGAGGTCCATGAATGCAGCTGGAGCATTTGTCAACCCGAAGGGCATTACTAGAAATTCATAGTGCCCGTAGCGAGTTCTAAAGGTTGTTTTAGATATATCTTCTTCTCTGATTCTCAGCTGATGGTACCCCGACCTCAAGTCTATTTTTGAAAAGTACTTTGCACCCTGAAGTTGACCAAATAAAACATCAATTCTTGGCAGTGGGTACTTGTTCTTAATGGTAACTTTATTCAACTGCCGATAGTTGACACACATTCTAAGAGACCCATCTTTCTTCTTGACAAACAGGACTGGGGCACCCCACGGTGAAACACTCGGCCTGATGAAGCCCTTGTCAAGAAGTCCTTTCAACCGTTCTCTGAACTCATTTGAGTTCTGCTGGAGCCATCCTATAAGTAGGTATAGATATGGGCTGAGTGCCTAGCATGAGATCAATGCCAAAGTCTATGATTCTTTCAGGAGGAATTTTGGGAAGGTTATCTGGGAAAACTTCTGGAAATTCTCTAACAACTGGCACTGACTTAAGAGCTGGTGGTTCTGATTATGGATTAATGATGTGAGCCAAATAGGCAAGACACCCCTTATCGATCATTCGTTGTGCCTTAAGATAAGAAATAAATTTACCTACAAGCGATGTTGAGCTACCCTTCCACTCTAAGACTTATTCAATTGGAAATTGGAACCTGACTATCTTGGCATGACAATATAAAATGTCATATAAGGAACACAACCAATCCATACCCATGATCACATCGAAATCCACCATTTCTAATTCTATGAGATCGGCCCTGGTGTTGCGACCTTGGACTGAAACTATACAACCTCTATAGACTCTTGTGACTTTCATTGACTCGCCAACTGGAGTAGATACTAGAACGACTCACTAAGTTGTTCAGGTTCTAGACCGAGGTTAATTGCAAAGTATGGAGTCACATATGAAAACGTTGAACCTGGATCCATTATAGCATAAGCATTATGTGAGCAGACTAAAAGTATAACTGTAATAACTTCTGCAGGTGTCTCTGCACTCTGAAGATCAAGTGTAGCAAACAAACGAGATTATCCCCCTCCGTGAGTAACTCGATCTGCACCTCTGCCTGCCCCATGCCCGGTCTGATTATGAGAACCACGAGCTTGGGGTGGTGCAACTGCAGTAGCTGAGGAACTAGAAGGACGAGTTGATCCACCACTGAAATTTCATCACAACTTTAGGCAGTTGGCCTTTATATGACCAATGTCTCCACAATGATAGCAACTATGAAACCCGAGCTTGCACTGACCTGCATGTTGCCGCTTACATGTTCCACAAAGACCTTATTGGTGTGAATGTTGCTCAGCATGACTCTGGCTATGTGAGGATGATGTTCTAAAATTCTGATTCTGGCGAGATTGGTTTTCATAGCTCTGAGTACGTCTGAAGGAAGACCCACCACCTGACTGATGACTGAACTGAGCTGGTGATAATGACTCCTTATTAGAGGAATCCCTTCTACCTCCGCTGGATGTACCATTAAACCTGCCCATTGTCCGAGCTTTCTTGTTATGCTCTTTTTCTTCTCTCCTTTGTTGTCTGTCTTTTTCTAAGTGCTTGGCGAATCCCACAACAGAGGAGAAGGCTGTCATCCCTACCGCTGCAGCTGATGTTGTATCCTTAATGTGGTAAGCCAAAACGCCAACAAACCTGCAAATCTTTGCCTTTTCTGTCTGAACCATGTGAGGAGCATGCTTAGCCAACCTTATGAATTCCATGTAGTACTCTTGCACACTTTTATTCCCTTGCTTGAACTATTCGAACTCTATAGCCTTAGCTTTCCTATCCTTTTCCGGGATAAAGTTAGCAGGACTCTTCAAATTCTTCCCAAGTAAGCGGACCATCATCTTCATCTATTTCCTTTTCCCACATATCAAACCAAGCGCCGGCCACATCTCTAAGCTGGTAAGCAGCCAACTCCACAGCTTCATCATCAAATGCTTTCATCGCTCGGAAGGCTTTCTTCATACCCTCCAGCCACAACATTGGATCTTCATCAAATATAGAACCATGGAACACTGGAGAACTCAACTTCAAAAATTCATTCACTCTTGAGGACTCAGAATTGGTCTTTCTATTTGATTGAGGTGGAATCTCATCTCTTCTCTAATTCCGGTTGGCCATGAAGGATTGAAACATCTCCATAGCACTGTTCACTGCATTAAACATCTGACCCACCTTTGGAGATATAGCTGTTTGAGCCGGAGCTGCTATTGGGGGCGGTACTGGATCCTGAGGTACTGGATCATCATGCTCCACCCCTTCTTCATGTTCAACCCGGGGTACTTGAATCCCCTTTGTGGATTTACCCTTCCTTTTATGAGTTGAAGCCTTTTTTGTTCAGCCTTCAGCCACAATAGTAGCAATAGTTTCTTGAGCAGCATGCTGAGTGTCGGTGTTAGAGTTGCGAGTACGAGCCATTTCTGCGAGTTTTGGAGAAACGAATACATTAGATAATTTCTTAGAGGTAGGATCTACTGCACGATCTAAAGTATGAGAGAAAAAATGAGTCTTTTCCTAAATGCTTGTAGCCTCCTGTTTATAAGTATGGTGCGCTTCATACCCATAAACAAGACTCTACTAACACGACTTCATAGACCCCTAGGACTCCATAAACCTGCGGCTATGATACCATGTCAAAACCCGAAATCCCACCTTCAGGTCGTGACTGCGTCTAACGTTGAACCCGCTAGACAAGCCAACGTGTAACACGATACTAACATAATAATGCGGAATTTAAAAGAATTAACTAGAAATAATTTATAATTTTTAATAACAAAAGTAGATAGATTTCGAGACTAAGTGGTTATAACAAAATACAATCCGTTGCAACAATCCCAGAACCTGGAGTCACTAACTCACGAACTATCTATAAGAGTGCTAAATACAAAGTCTGAAGAAAATAATATATGAACTGTCTCAGAAACTAGGAGATAAGAAAGACAGGATAAATAAAACAGGGATAGAGGAGACGCCAAGGCCCACGAACGTCTGCGGTTCTACCTTGAGATCTCCGGGGTGGACTGAAGATACTCCCTCTAACGGTGTCCACTAGGTCCGGCGGGATCTGCACAACATAAAGAAGTGCAGGTGTAGCATCAGTACAACCGACCCCATGTACTGAGTAAGTGCCGAGCCTAACCTTGGCCGAAGTAGTGACGAGGCTAGACTTGACAACGATAATCTACTTGTACAGTTCTACAAGATATAGCACAGACAACGCAGAAATAACCAGATAAGCATGGGATAGGGGAGCAGTTAATGGGGGTAACAAGTGGGAGATAAGAACGATTAATTAACACATAGGAGAAAGCAAGAGAGCAAATTAACAAGAATGCTAACGTAACAAGTATAAATGCGAGCAATGTATGAAATGGCACGACATCACCCTTCATGCTTTTACTCTCCTCCTCACAATGCGATGTATGATATAAGATAATATAAATCATGGCATGACATCACCCTTCGTGATTTTACTCTCTTACTCAAAATGCAATGTATAATGTGAGGCAATATAAATCATGGCACGGCATCAACCTTCGTGCTTTTAATCAATATGAATCATGGCACGACATCAACCTTTGTGATTTTACTCTCTTCCTCACTATGAATTTTATGATGTAATCAATGTAAATCATGGCACGGCATCACCCTTCGTGCTTTACACTCTTCCTCACCAAAACAATGACAAATATCAAATGGCAAGGAATGTAGCATAGTGGAAATACACATCATAATCACCCAGCAAGGGGAATATCTCAGTCAATATCATAACGGTTGCCCGACAAGGGTCTCAGCTATAACCAATCTTTTCACGTATATCCTTTATAGTTGGGTCCTCAATAGAACCATTACATCGCAAGTTCATCAACAAGGATTTTCAACAACAATCAACTTCCAAGTAGAGACAATTTCATAATACACTAAATTTGGAAGTAATAATAAGAATTTCACCAAAAATGGACTCACGAGCATGCTTGACACACAATGCATAGGTACTCTTCACCTCACCTATGCATTGAACATGATAAACACTTAGGACATAGCATACAATACCTATTCCCTCACCAAAGCTAGGCAAGACACTTATCTCGGGTCCAAGAATAGCAATTCAATCTTCTAATACCGCCTTTCCTTTTGAATTCAACTCCGAAACGACAATATCTAGACATAATTGACTTATTAACATTAATAATGACTCATTAATACAATACCATAGCCTAAATATACAAATCCTAGCATTCTTCCAAAAATACCAAAATTCGGCCCCGGGCCCGCTTGGTCCAAACACGAGGCTCGGACCAAAACCCGATTACCCATACCCCCACGAGTTCAAGCATACAATTTATTTTGAAATACGAACCCAAATTGAGGTTGAATTACGCAAAATCCCATAAACCCTAACTTTACCCAAAACCCCTAATTTCTACTTTGATTTCATGTTTTTAGACCTAGATTCTAGTGATTAGGGAAGGAAAATGAAAGAAAATGGTGTTATGAACACTTACCCCAATTGTTATGGAGGAGAAATGGCTTGGAGGTCGTCAATGGGGGTTGGAGAAGAAGGAAGAGGTGAAAACCTATGAAATCCTGAAATACCATTCTGTTTTTGACTTAAGAAAATAACTGGGCAAAAATGTACATCGCGATCGCGGGAATGGGATTGTGATCGCGGAGAGTCTGGTTCCCACGCACTGCGATCGCGGCTGAAAGGATGTGATCGCGAAGAAGAACCTGGGATCCCCCTTCACTGCGATCGCGAAGAACTCATTGCGATCGCATAGCCCAAGGACCCCACCCTGTGCGATCGCGAACTAGACCTTGCGATCGCGTAGAGTACCTAGCCAACCCCCGCCCAGACATCCTATACCTCTATGCAATCGCGAACAGTGCTATGCGATCGCATAGAGGAGCTGACCTCCCTCTTCACCTATCTCTATGCGATCGCAGAGGGACCTACGCGATCGCATAGAGCAAAACCTGAAACACCAGCAACAGCCACCAAAAACCAGATTTTTCATACTTTTAACACCCTGTTAGCTACCCGAAACTCACCCGAGCCCTCGGGGCTCAAAACCAAAAACACACACGACTCCCAAATAATCCTACGGACTTATTCAACATTCAAATCACCAAAATATCATCAAAACCAATGAATTAAACCTCAAAACTCATAGAATTTTCTTAAAACTTCATAAGGTTCAATTATTCCAATTTTTATCCGAAACACGTCATTTCAAGTCCGTTTTACACCAAATTTCACAGATAGCTCTCATAACATATCTTAAACCTATTTCGGGCTCCGGAACCATAATACGGTCCTGGTAACACGGGTTTCACATAAACATTCAGTTTAAAAAACCTTCATATTTATCGAAAAATAGTTTTCTTTAAAAATTCATTTCTCGGGCTTGGGGCCTCGGAATTTGATTCCGGGCATATGCCCAAGTCCCATATTTTCCTACGGACCCTCCAGGATCGTCAAATCACGGGTCCGGGTCCGAGTCCGTTTATAAAAAATGTTGACCAAAGTCAACTCTATTCCATTAATTATTATAAAATTCCACTTTCATAAAGTTTTCACATAAAAGCTTCCCGGAAACACGCCCCGGGATGTACACGCATATCGATGTGATATTAACAGAGGCTTTCGGGGCCTCGAAATACAAATTTAGCCAAATATACACAGGATGATCTTTTGGGTCATCATAATCTCCACCTCTAAAACAAACGTTCGTCCTCGAACAGACATAGAAAAATACCTAAGTCTGATAAAAATGGGGATAACGGTCCCGCATATCAGACTCAGACTCCCAAGTAGCTGCCTCGGCAGGCTGACCTCGCCACTGAACACGGACCGAAGGATAACTCTTCAATCTCCACTGACGAACCTGCCTAGCTAATATGGCTATCGGCTCCTCCTCATAAGTCAAATCCTTGTCCAAATGGACGCCGCTGAAGTCAAGAATATGAGATGGATTTGCAATATACCTCCGTAGCATAGATACATGAAACACTGGATGTACGACTGATAAATGTGGTGCCAAGGCATGTCTGTAGGCCACCTCTCCTACGTTGTCCAAAATCTCAAATGGACCAATGTACCAAGGGCTCAACTTGACCCTCTTCCCGAACCTCTTCATGCCCTTCATAGGCGACACTCTAAGAAACACATGATCTCCTATCATGAAAGCCAAATCTCGAACTCTGCGATCCGCATAACTCTTATGCCTGGACTGAGCTGTGCAAAGTCTATCCTGAATAATCTTCACCTTGTCCAAGGCATCCTGAACTAACTCGGAACCCAAAAATATAGCCTCTCCCGGCTCAAACAATCCAACTGGAGACCGACACCGTCTACCATACAACGCCTCATATGGAGCCATCTGAATGCTCGATTGATAGATGTTGTTGTAGGCAAACTCAGCTAAAGACAAGAACTGGTCCAATGGACCACCAAAGTCAATGACACAAGCTCGTAACATATCCTCCAAAATCTGAATAGTACGCTCGGACTGTCTGTCCGTCTGAGGATGAAATGTTGTGCTCAACTCAATCTGTGTGCCCAACTCCCGCTGAAATACTCTCCAGAAATGGGAGGTAAACTGAGTACCTCGGTCTGATATAATGGATATGGGAACACCATACAATCTATCAATCTCTCTCATATATATCTTTGCCAACTTCTCCACTGAATATGAAACTGATACTGGAATGAAGTGCGCTGACTTGGTCAGCCTATCCACAACAACCCAAATCGCATCAAACATCCTCTGAGTCCGTGGGAGCCCAACTACAAAGTCCATGGTGATACGCTCCCACTTCCACTCAGCAAGCTGAATCTGCTGCATCAAACCACTGGGTCTCTGGTGCTCGTACTTAACCTGCTGATAGTTCAAGCATCGAGCTACATAAGCTACAATATCCTTCTTCATCCTCCGCCACCAATAAAGCTGTCGCAAGTCCTGTTACATTTTTGCGACGCCCGGATGAATGGATTACCGGGAACTGTGGGTCTCCTGTAGTATCAACTCACGAATACCATCAACACCGGGTACACAAATACGGCCCTGCAACCGCAGAAATCCCTCATCATCAACCGTAACCTGCTTGGCACCTCCGTGCCGGACTGTATCTCTAAGAATACATAAATGACGATCATCATACTTCCTGACACGAATACGATCATACAATGAAGAACGAGCAACGGTATGGGCCAAAACACTGCCACCCTCAGAAACCTCCAACCTCACAAATCGGTTGGCTAACGCCTGAACATCCAAAGCAAGAGGCCGCTCTCCAACTGATAAATAGGAAAGACTACCCATGCTAACTGACTTCCGGCTCAAAGCATCGGCCACCACATTGGCCTTCCCCGGATGATAGAGAATAGTAATATCATAATCCTTCAGTAACTCTAACCACCTTCTCTGCCTCATGTTCAACTCCTTTTGCCTGAATAGATACTGTAAACTCTTATGATCCGTAAACACCTCACAAGGCACACCATACAAGTAATGCCTCCAAATCTTCAATGCATGAACAATAGTTGCAAGCTCCAGATCATGAACTGGACAGTTCTTCTCATGAACCTTCAACTGACGAGAATCATAGGCTATGACTTTGCCATCCTGCATCAACACCGCACCAAGCCCAACCCGTGAAGCATCACAATACACGGTATACGACCCTGAACCTGTGGGCAAAACTAACACTGGTGTCGTGGTCAAGGCTGACTTGAGCTTCTGAAAGCTCGCCTCACACTCATCCGATCACCTGAACTGGGCACCCTTCTGGGTCAACCTGGTCATCGGGGCTGCGATAGATGAAAATCTCTCCACAAATTGGCGATAATAACCCGTTAAGCCCAAGAAACTCTGAATCTCTAAAGCTGAAGTGGGCCTAGGCCAATCTCTGACTGCTAAAATCTTCTTAGGATCCACCTTAATACCTTCTGCGGACACAACATGGCCCAGAAATGCCACTGAACTCAACCAGAACTCACACTTAGAAAATTTGGCATACAACTCGCGATCTCTCAGAGTCTAGAGAACAACCCAAAGATGCTGCTCATGCTCCGCCCGACTACGGGAATAATCAAGATATCATCTATAAACACGATCACGAATGAGTCCAGATAATGCCTGAATACCCGATTCATCAACTCCATAAAAGCAGCGAAAGACATCACCAAAAACTCATAGTGCCCATAACGAGTGCGAAAAACTGTCTTAGGCACATCAGACGCCCTGATCCTCAGCTGATGGTAACCAGATCTCAAGTCTATCTTAGAAAACACTGAAGCACCCTGAAGCTGATCAAATAAGTCATCAATCCTCGGCAAAGGATACTTGTTCTTGATAGTAACCTTATTCAACTGCCGGTAGTCAATGCACATCCTCATAAAGCCATCTTTCTTCTTCACGAACAACACAGGAGCACCCCAAGGAGAAATACTAGTCCTGATGAAGCCTTTATCCAACAAATCCTGTAATTGTTCCTTTAATTCCTTCAACTCTGGCAGAGCCATACGATACGGGGGAGCAGAAATAGGCTGAGTGCCCTCAGCTAATTCAATACAGAAGTCAATATCCATGTCGGGTGGCATACCCGACAGGTCAGCAGGGAATACCTCTGGAAACTCACGAACTACGGGCACAGACTCTAGGGAAAGAACCTCGGCACTAGAATCACGAACATAGGCCAAACAACCCTTCTCGACCATGGGCCGAGCCTTCATATAAGAAATAACTCTACCAGAAGAATGACTAGGAGTCCCTCTCCACTCTAAACAAGGTACTCCAGGCAAGGCTAAGGTCACTATCTTGGCATGACAGTCTAGAACAGCATGGTAGGGAGATAGCCAGTCCATACCCAATATAACATCAAAATCTACCATATCCAGAAGCAATAAATCTACCTGAGTCTCCAAACCACCAATAACAACTAAGTAAGAACGGTAGACTCGATCTACCACGATAAAATCACCCACCGGGGTGGACACATAAACAGAAGTGCTCAAAGAACCGCGAGGCATGCTAAAATAAGGGGCAAAATATGAAGATACATAGGAGAAGGTAGAAACCGGATCAAATAACACCGAAGCATCTCGGCTGCCAACTGAAACCATACCTGTGATGGCTGCATCGGAGGCCTCAGCCTCGGGCCTGGTAGGAATATCATAACAATGGGGTGGAGCCCCTCCAATCTGAACATCTCTGGGTCGACATGCTTCGACCTGACCCCTGCCCCTCGGGGCCTGTGCTCCACCTCTATGAGTCTGACCTCCACCTCTATCACCATGACCACCACCCCTAGCTGAGGGGGTGGGGGTGCACCTGCTGTGGGGACCATGGAGCGAAAACCCTGATACTGAGTACTACCAGAAACCTTGGGGCAATACCTCGCAATGTGCCCCGGAACACCACAAGAATGACACAACCTCTGCTAATATGGCTGGGGACTCTGGAACTACCCCGGACGACCCTGATAACCACCCTGGTAACTCTGAAGCGGATGTGCACTAATAGGTGTTGGTGGTGCACTAATAGGAGCTGGCGGTGCATGATGAGATACCTGAAGTGCTGACTGAAAAGGTCGGGGTGGCTGACCTCTACCGAAAGAATCCCTGCCTCCAGATGAGGATCCACTAAATCTACCAAAGTGACGGGGCCTCTTGTGAGATCCCTGACCACCACTCTGTGATAAAATCATCTCAATCCTCCTGGCCACATCGGCCGCATCCTGGAAGGAAATATCAGTACCTGACTCTCTAGCCATCTGAAGTCTGATAGGCTGGGCCAAACCCTCAATGAACCTTCGAACCCTCTCCCGATCAGTGGGAAGTATCATCAATGCATGCCTGGCTAAGGTGATAAACCTTGTCTCGTACTGAGTGACTGACATAGAACCCTGCCGGAGACGCTCAAACTGCTTTCGAAGATCCTTTCGCTGAGTAATGGGAAGGAACTTCCCCAAGAATACCTCTGAGAACTGAGTCCAAGTTAAAGGTGCGGACCCCGCTGGTCTGGTCAAGCAGTAATCCCTCCACCAAGTCTTGGCTGCGCCAAATAACCGAAAGGTAGCGAAGTCAACTCCATTGGACTCTACTATACCAATGTTCCAAAGAACCTCATGGCAGCTGTACAAATAATTATGGGGATCCTCTGATGGTGCACCAGTAAATGTAGCAGTGAATAACTTGGTGAACCGATCTAGTCTCCATAGAGCATCCGCTGACATAGCTGCACCCTCGGATGCCGGTGCCACAATACCCGACTGAGCTACTCCAGTTGTCTGAGGTGCTGGAGTCTGAAACTGAGTGGCAACCTGCTCTGGGGTTTGAATAACAGGAGTCTGGGTCCCTCCCCCAGCCTGAGATCCAGCTGGTGCAGTAGGAAGAAGACTGGCCCGAGCCACACTCTCCATGAGTCCCACTAAGAGGACTAGGGCGTCCTGAAGCACCGGGGTAGCAATGAACCCCTCTGGGACCTGAGCTGGTCCAACTAGGACTGTCTGAGCAGGAAACTCACCGGCATAATCTACATGTGGGTCTACAATTACAGCCGCTGCTCTAGCTCTGCCTCGGCCTCTAGCACTGCCTCAACCCCTCGTAGGAGCTGCAATAGGAGGGTCAGACTGCTAATCGGTCGATGAGGAAGCACGCATTCTCTCCATCTGCGAGAGAGTAATTAGAGACTCAATTAGTATTTACAATTCAATTGGCACAACAGAGAATGAAAGATGTGAAGTTATTTCTAACTTTGCAGCCTCTAGGGGATAAGTACAGGCGTCTCCGTACCGATCCCTCAGACTCTACCAAGTTTGTCCGTGAGTTGTGAGACCTAATCAACCTAGTGCCCTGATACCAACTTGTCGCAATCCGAAATCCCACCTTCAGGCCGTGACTGCGTCTAACGTTGAACCCGCTAGACAAGCCAACGTGTAACACGATACTAACATAATAATACGGAATTTAAAAGAATTAACTAGAAACAATTTATAATTTTTAATAACAAAAGTAGATAGATTTCGAGACTAAGTGGTTATAACAAAATACAATCCGTTGCAACAATCCCAGAACCTGGAGTCACTAACTCACGAACTATCTATAAGAGTGCTAAATACAAAGTCTGAAGAAAATAATACATGAACTGTCTCAGAAACTAGGAGATAAGCAAGACAGGATAAAAAACAAAATAGGGATAGAGGAGACGCCAAGGCCCACGAATGTCTGCGGGTCTACCTTGAGATCTCCGGGGTGGACTGAAGGATACTCCCTCTAACGGTGTGCACTGGGTCCAACTGTAGGATCTGCACAACATAAATAAGTGCAGGTGTCGCATCACCCTTCGTGCTTTACACTCTTCCTCACCAAAACAATGACAAATATCAAATGGCAAGGAATGTAGCGTAGTGGAAATACACATCATAATCACCCAGCAAGGGGAATATCTCAATCAATATCATAACAGTTGCCCGACAAGGGTCTCAGCTATAACCAATCTTTTCACGTATATCCTTTATAGTTGGGTCCTCAATAGAACCATTACATCGCAAGTTCATCAACAAGGATTTTCAACAACAATCAACTTCCAAGTATGTCACGACCCAAATTTTCCTCCGTTGGATACCATGATGGCACCTAGTCTTAGGGACTAGGTAAGCCTTAACATATTACTGAGCATAAAAAATAATGAAATAAAACATTACAGACTGGATATGGAAATCTTGACAGAGTTTACAATTTCCCAAAACCCGGTAAATACAAGTCATAAGCTCTATGAATCTTTCTATCAAATCTAAAAGAAACTGTCTAGAAAGAGTAAGTACAGTTGGAAATATACAGGAAGGTGACTCCGAAGCCTGTGAACGCAACAACAGGTTTACCTTGAGTCTCCTCAGCTTAACTCCACACAGCTAGCAACAATCAATACCTGGATCTGTGCAAACAAAAATGCACAGAAGAGTAGTATGACCATACCACAGTCGTGCTCAGTAAGTATCAATACTAACCTCGGTGAAGTAGTGACGAGGACTAGTCTAGACACCCACTGGTCTAATGAGAAAAGGGCATAAGTAGAAATGACCGAAACAAATATTTATCTAAAATTCTTCAGATATAATTAACGGCAGGGAAATATGAAGCAGAAGAGAAGTGCAGCAATCAGAACAACGGAACAATATAGCAGGAAATACGCAAGAAGGAAAGGACAGCACACAAGTCAAGGACGGAAATCGCAATACCATAAAACACTCAATCTCAGCACGACATCTATTTACTCACATCAAGCATTAGCACGAAATCTCGATAAAACCTAGTCAAACCCTCGAGTAAAACCTTTAAAACGTGAATTTATACCGAAAGCTTTTGAAAATATATATTATTTTCAAGATACGGGAAAATCTTATTTGAAACATACTTTTTCTGAATATATATATATATTATTTTTTTTATTATTTTATTTTATAAAAGAGATCGTTAGAACATAGTTCCTTTAAAATACGTTGTATTAAAATATGTGTTTCCAAATACTGTTTTTTTTCAAGATCATTTGTAAAATATACTTTCCCAAAATACCTCTTTTCAAATATCATTTGCTAAGATATACCTACCTAAATACTACTTTTCAAATATCATTTGCTAAAATATACTTTCCCAAATACTGCTTTTCAAATATCATTTGCTAAAATATACTTTTCATTTCGAATCTCTTCAATGATTAACCACCGGAACCCAGTCCGTAACTCAATAGATAACTGCTTAATATGAGGGAAACGTCTCTGGTCTAAGCCCGCAGTCCCAATGCAACTACTCAATGCAATGCAATATGAGGGAAAGGCTCAGGTCTCTGCACGTTGTCCCTATGTATGCAATGCAATATGAGGTAAAAGGCTCAGGTCTCTGCCCGCAGTCCCTATGTATGCGATGCACTATGAAAGGCTCAGGTCTCTGCCCGCAGTCCCTATGTATGCAATGCAATACGAGGGAAAGGATCAGGTCTCTGCCCGCAGTCCCTATGTATGCGACGCAATATGAGGGAAAGGCTCAGGTCTCTGTCCGCAGTCCCTATGTATGCGATGCAATATGAGGGAATGGCTCAGGTCTCTGCCCGCATTCCCTATGTATGCGATGCAATATGAGGGAAAGACTCAGGTCTCTGCCCGCAGTCCCTATGTATGCGATGCAAGATACAATGCAGGGCGCCGAAAGAAAACAGCAGAAAATAGCCAAAACACAGCAAAATATTGCACAAGCCACAATGAACACCCCAGCAAAACAGGAAGGCAAAATGCAAGGTGCAACAATATGTTCAACACGAGAACTTCAATCAAAGTAGTGGCAACCCTCACTCATAAGCAGAAATAACTTAAGGGGGAAAATCAAGTATCAATGTAACAATGTAACGAGGAGAGAACCTAACAATATAGCAACAATTCACAATACTCAAGTCAATAATAGAGTACCAATCATCCCGGCAAGGGAAGCAGCTATAACCAATCTCGCCTAACAGTTCGTTTCACGGAATAGGCTCAGCTAAAGCAAATATTCAATAATGAGAGGCACCAAGGAAACACCGTGTGATGACCCAAAAGGTCATCCTAGGTAATTCCAGCTAAATCTGTGTTCCGAGGCCTCGAAAGCCTCCGTTAATCTCACCTCGATATGCGTGTGCAACTCGGACAAGTAGCCGGGAAGCTTCCATGTGAAAAGTTGTTAAAGATGGGATTTTTGAATTGAATAATTGAATAAAGTTGACTTTGGTCAAAATTCTTGGTAAACGGACCCGGACCTGAACCCGTGATGTGACGGTCCCGGAGGGTCCGTAGGAAAATATGGGACTTGGGCGTATGCCCGGAATCGAATTTCGAGGTCCCAAGCCCGAGAAATGAATTTTTAAAGAAAATTGTTTTCAGGAAATAATAAAGGATTGTGAAGATGAGTAATTATGTGAAAGTTGTGTTACCGGGCCCGGATTACGGTTTCGGAGCCCAGAACAGGTTTATTATATGTTATTTGTCCTATCTGTGGAATTTGGTGTAAAACGGGCTTGATTTGATTGGTTTCGGATCCAAATGAGGAAAAATAGAGTTAATGAACTTGTGGGGTTTCTAAAGAATTTGAAATTTGGATTGAGAGGTGATTTTATGTTCTCGAGGTCCGAATGAAAATCCGAGACCGGAAATAGTTCCGTTGTGTCATTTATAACTTATCTGCAAAATTTGAAGTCATTCCGAGTGGTTTAGGCCGGTTCGGCGCGTTGAAGTGAATTCTAGAATTTCAAAGTTCTTAAGTTTGATTAATTTGGTTTTGGTGTTTGATTTCGAGTTCCGTTGTTGTTTTTCATGTTCCGAAAATTCGAGCGAGTACGTATCATGAATACAGACTTGCCGGTACTTTTGGACGGGGTCCCGAGGGGCTCGGGTGTGTTTCGGACCCCCGGGAGCTAAGTTGGAAAAACCAGAAAATCTGCTATCTGGTTTCCTTCTCTGCGATCGCAGAAGGTGGGTTGCGATCGCGGAGAAGGATTTTGCTGGGCTTGTGATTGTTCACTGCGATCGCAGCCTCCTCTTCGCGATCGCAGAGGTCTGGATTCCACACCTTCGCGATCGCAGCCCGTTTCTTGCGATCGCATTGAGTCGCGTCTGGGCCGGGTGAGTTTGTTCTTCGCGATCGCAGGACCCCTGCCGCGATCGCAGAGGTCTTGCCAGTTATTCTTCGCGATCGCAGGACCTCTGCCGCGATCGCAGAGGTCTGGTCAGTTGGCCTTCGCGATCGCAGGCCTCTTGTCGCGATCGCAGTGAAGGAATCACTGGGCAGTGTTATTAAATACGGGAATTAGCCTCATTCCACCATTTTCATCTTCCTACTCAAGATTTTAGAGGGCTTCTCAAAGAACCTTCCTCCATTAAAATTGAGGTAAGTAAATTTCATAGTTTTATTAGTTTCAAACACTAATTCCTAGTTAAATTCACTAATAAATCATCTAAAAATCATAGAATTAGGTAGTAAATTTTAGGGTTCTTGGGGATTTTGGGATTTTTCCATGTTAGGCCATGAATTCTTGCATAAATTACATAACTTCGATCCTTAGACTCCGGGTAATTGATTCCTTCATGAATTTTCGAAAATCCGAACGTGTGGGCCCGGGGTCGAATTTTAGTATTGTCGGAGGAATAGTAGGAAATGTATAATTTGGCTTGGGAATTGGTTTATGGAGTACTTATTAATGATTATAAATCCATTATGTCTAGATATTCCCGATTCGGAGTTGAATTCGAGAGGAAAGGCTGTGATCGAGGCTTGACCTGCATTTTCTTGGAGCCGAGGTAAGTGTTTGGCTTAACCTCAGCTTGAGGGATTAGGTATAGAGTCTTACTTGTTATGTGAAACTCATGTCCAACGTATAGGCGTGGTGACGAGTGCCTATGCGTTGCGGTCAAGCATGCCCGTGAGTCATTTGTGATGAAACTTACTATGTTCTTAATTTTCTCCGCCCTGTGAGTAATTGGTGAATTAAAAGTGATACCTTGATGTTGTTTCATGACGAGGAGAGTTATTGAGTGTTTTATTTCAGTTGAGGTTTACACTGTTGAATTTGTAATTCTGACGCGAGGTTGGTTATAGCTGAGACCCTTGTCGGGCATTTGTTGATGTTGCAATTAATGATTTCTCCTTGCCGGGGCAATCGAATTGTATTGATGTATTTCTATGCACTTGGACTTCTTAGTATTGACTTTCACTTTATGTTGTTGCTTTGTATTATTATATATGCACGAGGGGACATTCTGTGCCGAGTGTTATTATATATGCACAAGGGGACATTCCGTGCCGAGTGATTGTGAGGCTATGCACTAGGGGACATGCCGTGCCTTTCTATGTTCATTACCTGTTGAGAAGTTAAATTTCTACCTTGTCTTTACGTTTCATTTTTTACTCTATTCTGCAGTGCCCGCATATTTGTTATCCCTACTTCCCCAGCATGTTCTGCCCGTATCTGTCTTACTTGCTTATTTTCTGTTGCCATTTACTTTCCTGTTATTATATAAAACTGCACAGGTACATATGTTGTGTTGGTCCTAGCCTTGTCACTACTTCGCCGAGGTTAGGCTCGACACTTACTCAGTACATGGGGTCGGTTGTACTGATGCTACACCTGCACTTCTTTATGTTGTGCAGACTACGCAGACGAACCCGGTGGCCATTGACGGTCGGAGCATCTCATCAGTTCATACGGGAGACATCGAGGTAGACCCGCAGATGTTCGTGGGCCTTGACGTCACCTTCTACTTTCCACTTTCAGCTCTGTCTTACTTTGTATTTCAAAGACAGTTTTATGTATTCATTTCAGACCTTTTGTTTGTAGTAATCTCCTAGATAGTCCGTGAGTATGTGTCACCAGTTCTGGGATTTTGTATGGGGGTTGTATCTCGAAACTGCTATGTTATATTTTTGTTATTTTGTTAAGTTTCATATGGTGGGCCATCGAAGCCTTAGTTATCCTGTTCGTATTTGTTGTTAATGAGTTTTTATTTACTTCGAACGTTGGTTTGTCTAGCGGGTTCAACGTTAGACGCAGTCATGGCCCGAAGGTGGGATTT
>ML286569.1:21783-58235 GCA_005239495.1 Nicotiana undulata
ACACCGCCATTACGGGTGATGGTCAACTATACCTAAATAACATTTAAGGTGAATCACGTAAATCATCATGTACAACTCACGGGCATGCTTGACGCCAAACGATAGATATTCCAATACCTGTTAAACAATTATACGACAAGGTGATACTAATTCTAATCAATTAGGCAGTTTATAACGAAATTTTAGCATAATGGTGGGAGAGGGAAAATTCAGCCAAGTCAAATTCATATCAAATAATCAACAAAGAGGTATCGAAGTCAAGAAAATCTAATTCAAAAAGAGGAAGATGAAACTAGTAATCAGAACTCAACCATAACAGCTACTTTCCACTGCTACTCGTCACCTCGCGTACACGGGGTACAATCAACATAGAAGACTCAAATCCTAAGGGGTAGTTCCCTCACACAAGGTTAGGCAAGATACTTACCTCAAGGACGACAACCGGTTACTCGACAATGGGTTTCTCGGGCGGGAAGACCTCCGGTCAGCTCAAATCAACTAAAACAACTTCAAAATGCACATAAAACATATAAGGAACTATTTTAAACGATAAAGTTTCAATATTTATAAAATTATAAAAAATCGACCCCAGAGCCCATACCTCGGAACCCGATTTTTTTTACAAATTCCAATTACTCATTCCGATACGAGTTCACCCATAATAAATTTATCCAAATCCGATGTCATTTGGTCATTCAAATCATGAATTTTCAATTTAGAAATTTTCTTTCAAAAACCCAAGTTTCGTCAACCCAAAACACAAATTAAACGATAAAAATAAGAACTAATTCATGAAATATATTAAATTCCAGTGGAAGAACACTTACCCATTCGAATTGTGTGAAAAACCTTTAAAGAATCGCCCAAAACCGAGTTCTAGAAGTCAAAATATGTTTAAAATGGTGAAACCCCCAATTCTCTAATCAAAACATGGATTAATTCAAAAATGAACTTCTGTAATCATATTAAAATGCAAAAATAATACTTAGATACTTACCTCGATGAAAAGACGAGAAGAGCGCCGCAAAAATCACCTCAATCGGAGCTCTAGAACTCAAGATATGCTCAAAATACTAAAATGACGCGGTCTGGTTTTCTATACTCAGCGATTTTCGCACCTGCGACAAAAATATCCGCACCTACGAGTTTCCAGCTGTAAATTCCGCACATGCGGACCATATTTCGCACCTGCGGCTCCGTGGGTGCGGACCCACTTTCGCACCTACGAAACACCAGCACCAGCTCTCTTCTCCGACACTAAAATGAGCTTAACTTCCTCATACGATGTCCAAATTCGACGATTCTTTTTGCTATAGATCCGTAATTACGATACGGATCTAATGCTTCAATCAAAACAGAAATTTGAGCTCATTTTATTAATGTGGTATCAATTATTCTTGAAGAAACGACGCCGAAACATCAAAAACGAGCGCAACACAATCCATACCTATCTGAAACTCCCCCGAACCCCTCGGGACCTCAACCAACAATACCCACAAGTCATATATCACTACCCAAACTTATTCAAACCTTCGGAAAACCCAAAACAACACCAAAACACCGAATCAACCTCGAATTCAAGCGTAAGAACTTAGAAATTTTCAAGAATTCACATTCGATGCCTAAACACGTCTAAACTTATCCGAATGACTTCAAATTTTGCACACATGTCACAAAGGACATTCTTGACCTGCTGTCGCTCTCGGAACTCCATTCCGAATCCGATATCAAAATTCCACCTATCGGCCGAAATCGCCGAAATTCTAACTTTCGCCAAAATACCTCAAATCACCCTACAGACCTCCATATCCAATTCCGGACGCACGCCTAAGTCCAAAATCATCATACGAAGCTGTTGGACTTAACCAAAACTCATTTCGAGGTCGTTTACTCAAAGTTAAACCTCCAGTCAACTTTCTTCATTTAAGCTTCAAAATTTGAAAATTCTCTCCCAATTCGACTCCGGATTATCCGGAAACGGAATCTAACCGCGCACACAGGTCCATATGCATAATGAGGAGCTGATTACGGTCTTATGCCACCGAATGGAGCTTAAACTCTCAAAACGACCGGTCGGGTCGTTACAAAGTAGAGACAATTTCATAATACACTGAATCTGGAAGTAATAATAAGAATTTCACCAAAAATGGACTCACAGGCATGCTTGACACACAATGCATAGGTACTCGTCACCTCACCTATGCATTGAACATGATAAACACTTAGCACATAGCATACAATACCTATTCCCTCACCAAAGCTAGGCAAGACACTTACCTCGGGTCCAAGAATAACAATTCAATCTTCTAATACCGAACTTTCCTTTTGAATTCAACTCCGAAACGACAATATTTAGACATAATTAACTTATTAACATCAATAATGACTCATTAATACAATCCCATAGCCTAAATATACAATTTCTAGCATTCTTCCAAAAATACCAAAATTCGGCCCCGGGCCCGCTTGGTCCAAACACGAGGCTCGGACCAAAACCCGATTACCCATACCCCCACGAGTTCAAGTATATAATTTGTTTTGAAATCCGACCCCAAATCCCGGTCCCATCACCCAAAATCCCATAAACCCTAACTCTACCCAAAGCCCCTAATTTCTACTTTGATTTCATGTTTTTAGACCTAGATTCTAGTGATTAGGGAAGGAAAATAGAAGAAAATGCCCAAGTCCCATATTTTCCTACGGACCCTCCAGGACCGTCAAATCACGGGTACATGTCCGTTTACCAAAAATATTGACCAAAGTCAACTATATTACATTAATTATTATAAAATTTCATCAAGTTTTAACATAAAAGCTTCTCGGCAACATGCCCGGGCTGCTCACGCATATCGAGGTGAGATTAACAGAGGCTTTCGGGACCTCGGAACACAAATTTAGCCAAATATACACAGGATGACCTCTTGGATCATCACATACCAAGTTTGTCACGACTCATATTCTAAATAAGCCGGGACCGACACCCGATCACTAAACATGACCGAGCGAACCATCTGCACTTATCAAATCTATTATAACCTCAAACTTTACATGCAATAAGGCAATACTATAACCAAATACTTTTAATTAATGTAAATATCTAAAATAAACCAACTCCAAAACTTTATTCGTAGAAAATAATGAAATACTGCTAAGTTGGTATAAAAAACGTCTAAATCTTAACCCATCGACTGTGTCTATGAAGCCTCTACTGATAAACTGACGCACTACTTAGGACATGAGATTTTCTGGAAATTTTTCTAAGTAAACAAAGAAATAACTAACTAAAGATGACTCTAAGTATACTCCACGAACAATATCAGAGCTCACCAATAGCACCGAAAGGGAGGGATGCCCTAAATTGTAGCCTGCTCGCCTGCAAAATCGGTTCCTACGTTGTAACGCAGACCAACGTAGGTTCCCAAAAGAGAACGTCAGTACCATCCATTGTACTCAGTAAGTCTCAACGACAGGGAACGAAATTTTAATACAATACACATTATGAGCAAAGAATCTAAATGCATATAAAAGATAAAGCTTCTAAGAACAATTCTAAAATAATTGCATAATAGCAATTTATGAATATTCTAAAAGAAATTCTTTTCTTTTTCAAAAAAGAAAAGTACTTCTCTTTATACTTTGGGAGTTCAAATATTCTGACCTATTTCCGTCTTAGTCACCGTGTGATCGGCACGGGTTCGATCTCAACCTGATCGAATAGGCCCAATCCACGAGGTGCAACTCGCTTCATGGTTCTTAGCTCTCATGTATCATAACTTAGCCTGGCTAAGTGAATTCTCAGCAACGAGACCCTTGGCTCGTGTGATCCCTACTTTGGCATAAGTAGTTTCAGGAAGTCAACGCCTTGGTCAGGACCCTCGGCCTGGACGATGACCCCTTCTCAGAATAAAGGATACTCCCAAAAATCTTTTTTTCTTTCTAAAACTTCTTCTTGTGACTTTTCAAGTCTAAATCTTTCAAACATACTTATTCTAGAATGCTTAAATGTAAGGTATGTCATATGATGAAATAAACATTCAAAATTATTTCCAAATATTCTTGCTTTTTCATGAATTTTCAACATGAAAATGACATATAAGAATAACACAAAAATCTGAAAATTTATGCACATATATCAAAATAAATCTTCTAACTTTAACTAAAATAATTCTAAGGTAATAGGAACTCACTCACTTAAATTAAGTACATATTCACTCTTTTAGCCAATTCATCAAACACCTTGTTTGTACTTTTGTGAGTTAAACCACTTTGGTAAAGGGTTATATCAACTCACCTCAAAACTTCTCGAGCCAATACGTAGGCCCTAGTCCAATTGACACCAGTCAAACAATCGATTCCAGAACAGCCAGTTCATTTTAATCAATTTTAAAGTTTCACACCTAAACATAAAATTTATTGTTGATATAGAGAAATAAGAGAATTAACTATTCAACTCATACCTATTACTACTGTAGGATAATTGACAATAGAGAATTTTATATACCTGAGTTCAAGAATAATTGAGTTGTGAAGAACCCTAAAATTGTTTTGTGAAATTTCTGCTTCCGTGCGTGTATGTTTCTCTGTTTTCTGATATCAAGGGATAAGCCCCTTTTTTTATTTTTCCTTCTCACCTTTTAATTTGAGTCATGTGACTCTTTTGCTTAATTGGTTTTTCTTTTTCTTTTTTAATTATTTTTCTCTTTTTGTTTTGTTTTGCCTTAACTAATAATTAATGATACCCAATTTTAAATATTACTAATATTAAAATTATTAATATTTCCCCTAATTGTATATCCAATTCCTTATAAATAGAGAAGTAACTCAAAAATTAATTACAAGGGTTTAAATCCGTAATAGAAGTATAATTTAAGATAAAAAATAATTTATTTATATTTTTAGGGAGTTTTGATACATCTAAAGATTTGAGGAGTGTTACATATAGCCCCATTTTCCTATTTCTGCTTCTTTATATATTGTTCTGCTGTGTCGTGTTGTATCAGGTTGGTAAATTTGGGTCCAGAGTAGTTTCGGAGTGAAATGAGATGTTTAGTCTCTTATTTAATTAGGAAGCTAAGTTGGAAAAGTCAACCAAAAGTTGACTTATGAGCAAACGAATTCGGATTTGGGTTTTGATGGTTCGATTAGCTCTGTTGGGGGATTTTAGACTCAGGAGTGCGTCCGAAATGTAATTTGGAGGTCCGTGGTAGAATTAAGCTTGAATTGGCGAAAGTTGGAAATTTGGAGATTTTGGCCGACAGTGGAAAATTAGGTATCGGGGTCGGAATAAAATTTCGTAAGTTGATTGTACTCTCATTTGTGATGTGTGTGTAAAATTTTAGGTTATTCGGACGTGGTTTGGTAGGTTTCGGCGTTGTTGGCGAATTTAGGAAATTTAGAAGTTCTTAGGCTTGAATCCGAGGTTGATTTGGTGTTGTTTTGGGTGTTCCAAAGGTTTGACTAAGTTCATGTGTTCATATATGACTTGTTGGTATTGTTGGTGAAGGTCTCGAGGGCCTCGGGTGTGTTCCGAGTGATTAACATATTGGATTTTTGAAGTTGAAGGGTTATTTTTGGTGTGGTGAAGTTCTGGTGTTTTTCCGCACCCGCGGGATGGGGAGCCGCAGGTGTGATCATCGCAGATACGGAGAGTGGGTCACAGATGCGGAATTGGGCGACTGGGGCTGGAGCGCAAATGCGCAAGTGAGGGTTGCACCTGCGAGCCCGCAGGTGCGAGGGGAGAACCGCAGATGCCGAAGTTGGTCGAGTAAGTGGAAGTCATAGGTGCGACCTTTGGACAACATAACCGGTCGCGCAGGTGCGAGTGTGGGGACCGCAGGTGAGAGGCTTCTGGGCAGAAAGTATAAAAGTCATACTTCGCGAATTATAGCCCATTCTTCACCATTGTTGGCCGGTTTTTGAGCTTTGGGCAGTGATTTTCAAGAGGGAATCAAGAGATGTCAATGAGATAAGTTACTTGGGATCTATCACGTGTGTTTATGATGATTTTGTCATGAAATTAGTAGGAATTTAGGGTGAAGTTTAAGGGGTTAGGGCTTGAGTTTTGGATGGTTTGAGGCGAGGATTTGAGGGACCAAATGAATTTGGATTTTGATGAATTTGATATGGTTATAATCGGGAGTGAACAAGCTTTCTAGTTTTGCAATTTTTGTCGGGTTTCGAGGTGTGGGCCCAGTGGCCAGATTTTGCCTATTTCGGGTTTTTGGCCTAATTTCATAATTTTTCTTGTGGAATTCGTTTCTTTAGATTATGTTGATAGTATTGTCCTGGTTGTGGTTAGATTCGGAGCTTTTGGGGATCGAGTCGAGGGACGAGGGCATCCCAGAGTAGGATTCTACGTTGTTAAGGTAAGTAACAGTTTTAACTCTGGCTTTGAGGGTATGAACCCAGAGTTTTGACATCATGTGACTGTTTGGAGGTGATAACCACGCTAGCTGACGGGCGTGTGGGTATTCACTGCGAGGGATTGTGACTTAGTCCGTCCCGTTAGGTTGTGAGGCCTAATAGCTATTATCTGTGTTTATGTGTTTACATGTCTGTTAAACTTGACTGCCTTCATGCTAGAGATCTTGCTTAGGCTTTATTCATGCTCACATTAGTTGTACTCGGTCATAGAAATTCTTATACATATTTAACTCAGTCTCTATTATTCTTGTTGATGCAATGTAATATTTGGTTTGGATTGTTCTCCTTTAACTGTTGAAAACTGTGAGGCTAGAGAGGTACATGACTGAGTGAGGCCGAGGGACTTTTGTGAGATATTTTACTATAGAACGTGAGTTGTCCGTGCGGATCCAGATTGTACGATAGCATGTGAGTTGTCCGTGCGGATCCATATTGTACTAGAGCACGTGAGTTGTCCGTGCGGATCCATATTGTACTAGAGCACGTGAGTTGTCCGTGCGGATCCAGATATGATATTATAGCACGTGAGTTGTCTGTGCAACACGTGAGTGGTCCGTGCAGATTAGCGCTTGGGGTGTAGGAGCCCCTCCAGAGTCTGAACAACCGCAGTGAGCGCAGGTACCTATTGAGCCTGTGCATTGAGGGCTGAGGGATCGAGTGACATTGCTGTGAGATTTCATCTATTTATGTTGTTACTGCATTTATTTGCTAATTGCCTTGTAGTATTTGCTGATTCATGAAATTACCTTTTACTCATGTCTGTTCTTAACTGTGAAAAGTAAGAATTGAATTGTTCTGCTCAGCTCGTCACTACTACTCAATTCCTTAGTTATTTCTGTTACTTGCTGAGTCGGTTGTACTCATACTACACCCTGCACTTTATGTGCAGATCCAGGTGAGTTTGAGCGCGTCGAACGTTGAGCCAGGTAGCTGCTAGCATCCGTAGGACCTTGTTACTCCTTCTATCCGCTATTTCCTCTCATGGGTTGTATTGACAATCAGACAGTTCATATATTAGTTTATGATTTAAACGCTCATGACTTAGTGACACCCCGATGTTTGGGGCCGGCTTCCGTATTTTCTATATTTATATTTAGAGTTGGCTTGTTTTATGAGAAATTCAAATATTGGAAATGTTTTATTAAATTCTTATAATCAAATTAGTAGTAATATTTTGGGAAATCTTGCCTTGTATCACGATAGGCGCCATCACGACATGGTTAGATTTGGGATTGTGACAGGTTTGCCTTAGGCCACGAGATCCATTAAGCCGGCCCTGCTAAACAGGATTCAAGTTCAAGGATGTCATGTTAAACTTGGATGCCTTTTGAACAAGAAAAAGGAACATCATTTAGTAAATGAATTAAAAACGATCTTTATTAAACCTTATTGTTATGGGTGTACATGGACCAGGTTGGTTCGATTATTATCACAACCAAACCAAACCAACTATATCGCTTTGGATTGATTCGGTTTTGTCGGGTTTTCGAATTTTTTGTTACTTAAATATTATTTCAATTTTACTTATCAAATATTTGATAACTAAATATATATTTATTAAAAATACAAAAAATAGACAATAACCGTAGGGAAGTGTTTGAAGAAAAGAAACCTTGTAGGATATAGTGGATTGCTCGAGGACTAGCAATGATTTAAGTGTAGGGTGTTGATAATAGGCTAGATTCACGTAGTTTAGCGTATATTCATACTCTAACTTAATGATGCTTCACTGTCTTAAGTATGTTAAATGATGATAAATTGGCTCTAATTGTGATTTTTGTGTTTCACATGAGTACAATGCACTATCGAGGACTTAGGATGATGATCTGGACGAAATTGAAGAAGAACAACCCCATGGGATAATTTATGGATGGTTTGAAGGCTGAAGACGCTTGGGATAGTGAGAAACCCCACTAGCGCGGGATGTAGCGCGAGACTAGCGCGCCCGCGCTAGTCTAGTGATTCCAGGTAGTGCTAAACTCTACTAGCGCGGGCTGTAGCGCGACACAAGCGCGCCCGCGCTAGTCCAGACGGGAAAAGAGAAAGCTTAAGGGTACTTTTGGAAGTTCAAGTCCAATCCACTCAACCTATAAAAGTTTCAACTTGCCCAAAGGAGTGGAATATCAAGGTTTAGAGTCTAGAACAAGAATAGCAAAGGCAAGAGGCAAGGAGGGCAATTGTGCATCAATCCATATCTCCTTCCCTTGTATTTTTATCATTGTTCATGAATTGTTTTGTAGTTTTCGTTATTGTTATGAGTAGCTAACTTTTCTAATCTAAGGTTTTGGTGAAACCAGTTGGGGATGAACTTATTGTAATATTAATATAGTTTTGATTGGTTGTCAATCTCTATTTGTTCAACTACGTTCTTGTTGTAGTTGATTGAAGGACCCTCAATTATCTATTCCTATTTATTATGTATCTACTTGAGAGAGAGAGTGCATATTTAGGTAGTTGTTTGAACAACACCACTCCCGGAGTATACGCGAGATCCATAACCGAGGGTTTAGAGGTTGGATTAGAGATAACGATACCTCGGGTGCAATCTAAAGTGAAGTGTAATGCAATTTAGCTAGCGTAACTTGAGAGAGTGCGTCTAGTAGATTATCATAATTACTTGAGAGATATTTATGATAGCTGGAGTGTTCATGATTGATAGAGACAACTAAGTCAAAACTATAGAAAATATACAAGAAGGGATTTCATCAACGGGGGAAACCATAACCTTAGACCTTTATTACAATTGTTTACACCTCATTGTTAGTTAATCTTTAGTTTATTATTTTTGTTCAGCTGTAGTAGTATAAACACCACCAAGTGATACTCATAACTTTTGAGAAAGCTGATTATTGAGAATCTAGTAATCTAATAACAACTTTTGATACGTTGGTTCCCTGTGGGATTCGACTCTGGGCAAAATACCCAGATTATATTTTTAACGCCCGCTTAGTTTTTTGTTAGATATAGTTGAGCGTGATCAAATTTTGGCGCCATTGCCGAGGAATTAACGGTATTATCATTTGTAGCTGGAGGAAAATACAAAATTCTTAAGTGTAATCAATTTTCTTTGATTTCTTTCATATATTGAAATTCTAACATTTGCTGAATCGGTTGTACAGGTGCATGCCTAGAAGCTCATCGAGAATTGGTGAAGTATTTGAAGCCTTACCAGACCCCGAAAAAGTTTTCAAGGCCTTGAACAGGTCCAACCGGAGAAGCAAGCAACAACCATTCATTGAACACATTGAAACAGACATGGCAGACCTGAATGACAGGATCAACAATAATAATGGAGAAGATGTGGTTGACCCAGCCGGACACATTGCAACGTCTGAGGTGCCCATTGCACCTGAGGTGCCCTTATATGAATGGGCACAACCCACATCGGAGAATTCGGCCACCGCGATCATGGTCCCGTAGATAGAAGCTGAGTCTTTCCAAATCACAAATAATATGCTGCACTTGTTGCAGAATAAGGGACTGTTTTCGGGGTCATACATTAAGGATCCCCAGCAACATTTTAAGAACTTCCTGTCGATTTGCAAGACACAAAGGCAACCAAACGTCACTCTGGAGGCAATAAGACTGCTGCTGTTTCCGTTCTCAGTGACAGGAGTAGCCCATACTTGGATCAACTCACTCCCCACCAATTCTATTACTACATGGGAGGAGTTGGTTAAGCAGTTTTTCAATAAATTCAATCCACCGATCAAGACAGCATAACAAATTAATGAGATCTTGAGCTTCAGGCATAAACCTATGGAGACACTGCAGGAGACATGGGAACAGTTTAAGGGATGCTGGTAGTCTGTCCTCACCATGGCATCCCAGAACAGATGTTGGGGCAGCGATTTTATATGGGTCTGGCTGATGGTGTGAAAACTAATGTTGATGCTTCAGCTGGTGGAGCATTTCTGAGTAAGACATGGAGAGAAAGCCAGGCTTTACTTGATAGAATGGCACAAAACTCAGGGTGGATGACCAGGGGTGAACCTATTACCCCTATCGTTCACTCAGTGCCATTAGATCCATCCAACTCCATTGCTGAAAAAATGGCAACTTTGATGACACTGATGAGCTTACTTACGAAGAAGGTAGAGGAGTCAGGGCAGAAGCAGCAAGTTCATATTGTAAATACTACCAATGGGGGCTTATGCACATCTTGCATTAGCCAACCAGTTGGTAATCAGTGGAATGCATACTGCGATCATCTTCACTACCCGGAGAATATGAATTATGTGTCAAACTATGGAGGCCAAAGACATGGTGGACAGAATTGGGGTCAGCAAGTTCAGCCGTACAGACCACCTCATCAGCAGCATAACAATGGCAACATGGGTTCCATGATACCTCATGGTAATGTGGCACCTTCAAAGGCCACAAGGGTTTAACAATCAAAATCAGCAGCAGGCATACCACCCCCCTCAGCAACAACATGGGGGGGAGACAACAAGATGGGTTTTCCAGGCTTGAAGCGATGATGCAACAGGTGATTGGGTCAACTGCCAAAATCAGTGAGAGAGTAGATGCACACGATTCATCTATTAAAAATATTGAAGTGCATATGGGCTAGATATCAATGTCTTTGAACAATCGTCCTCTTGGGACTTTACCTGCAGATACGCAGGTGAATCCTAAGGACTAGGGGCCAAAGTAGCTGATGGCAGTGAGTCTCCGCAATGGCAGAGACTTAGACTTGGAATAGGAAATAGCTCGTGAAAGCAGGCAGGCAGAGACACTAGTACCAGTTCTAATTGAACTTGATGAATCAACAAACTTGACCAAGGTAACAGTGCAAACTGCTGGAGGAGAACCCAATGTGCAGAATGAGGCTGAAAAAGAAGTAGAGATAGCCCAAGAGCCGGTAGTTGAAGTGGTGGTTGAAAAAGAAAAGTCCCAAATCACCGGGAAAAAGAGACAGCCAACACCATTCCCTCAAAGGTTGTCCAAATACCAAAAGGATGAGTAGTACAAAAAGTTCTTGGACATGCTGAAACATATACATGTAAACATTCCTCTTATTGATGCTATGAAGGAGATGCCCGGCTATGCGAAGATGATGAAGGACTTGATGTCCCAAAAATTTGATTTCCAAGACTTGGAAACTGTGACCCTTACTCAGACTTGAAGTGCAGTAGTAACACGACCAATTGCAGAGAAGTTGTCCGATCTAGGGAGCTTTACAATTCCCTGCACCATTGGCAATTTTGCTTTTGCAAAGCAATTTTCGATTTGGGGGCCAGTATTAATCTCATGCCCCTAGACATTTACAAGAGACCGTGGATTGGTAGAGCCAGACCAACTTCTATGTTACTGCAGCTGGCTAACAAGACGGTGAAGAGATCCTCGGGCAGTCTGGATGATGTTTTAGTGCAAGTGGGGAAGTTTGCGTTCCCAGCTGATTTTGTGATACTGGATTGCCGAGTAGATGAGGAGATTTCCATAATCTTGGGAAGTCCATTCTTTTCCACAGGCAGAGCCCTCATTGATTGTGAAACTGGGGAGCTCAAGATGAGGCTTAACGGCGAAGAAATTACATTCAATGTGCAGAAATCTATGAGGTGACCAAATTAGTTCGCCAATTGCTCTCTCATTGATGATGTGGATGTGATAGTGGAGGAAGATGATGTGTTCTTAACTATTGAGTACCCACTTGTTGCATGTTTGATGAATTTGGATGAGGTAAATGGGGAAGAATTGGCAGAATGGGTATTAGCACTTGAAGGTAAAGGGGTCTGGCCGAGGGCTCTCGAGTTTGATCTATTACACTTAGAGAAAAGAGAGAGCCAGCCAGCCAAACCATCTGTGGAGAACCACCCAAACTGGAGTTAAAACCACTGCCAGCCCATCTCAGGTACGCGTTTCTTGGACTTAACTCTACTTTACCTGTTATTATCTCATCGAGTTTGTTAGATGTGTAGGCAAATCAGCTGTTACAGGTACTCACTGAGTGCAAGACTGCCATTGGATGGACCATGGAAGATATCAAAGGGATCAGCCCGACATATTATATGCACAAGATTCTCCTGGAAGAGGGACACAAGTCTTTCAGGGAACATCAAAGGCGGCTGAATCCAAAAATGAAGGAAATGGTGAAGAAAGAAATCATCAAGTGGTTAGATACGGGAATCATTTTCCCCATCTCAGACAGCAGTTGGGTTAGCCCAGTGCAATGTGTTCCAAAAAAGGGTGGCATGACGGTTGTGAAAATTGACAAAAATGAGCTGATATCTACAAGAATTGTCTCTGGCTGGAGAATTTTCATGGATTATAGAAAGCTGAATCTTGCCAACCGGAAAGACCACTTCCCACTTCCCTTCATTGATCAAATGCTCGACAGGCTGGCAGTGAGGTATCACTTTTGTTTCCTGGACGGGTACTCGGGGTACAACCAAATTTCAATTACCCCAGAAGACAGCGAAAATACCTCCTTCACGTGCCCCTATGGGGTATTTGCCTTTAGAAGGATTCCATTCGGCCTCTGCAATGCACCTGCCACATTTCAAAGGTGCATGATGGCCATATTCACAGACATGGTCGAAGATATCATGGAGGTATTCATGGATGATTTCTCAGTAGTGGGAAATTCATTCGATGAGTGCCTAGCAAATCTGACTCGTGTTCTGAAGAGGTGCGTCGAGACGAATCTTGTGCTTAACTGGGAGAAGTGCCATTTCATGGTACAAGAAGGGATCGTCTTGGGGCACTTGGTGTCGAGTAAAGGAATTGAGGTGGATCGCGCTAAAGTAGATGTGATTGAAAATCTTCCACCACCCACATTAGTCAAAGCTATACGTAGCTTCCTTGGGCATGCCGGGTTCTACCGGCGGTTCATCAAAGACTTCTCCAAGATAGCCAACCCCCTATGTAAGCTTCTTGAAAAAGATAACCCCTTTGTGTTTTCTAGTGATTGCAGGGTGGATTTTTAGGAGTTGAAAAAGCGGCTAGTCATGGCACCGATAATTGTTGCTCTCGATTGGGAGCAACCATTTGAACTCATGTGCGATGCCAGTGACTACGCATTGGGAGACGTGTTAGGTCAGCGCAAAGATAAAATAATGCACCCAATTTACTATGCAAGTAGGACATTGAGTGAAGCTCAGCTGAACTACACGGTGACCGAAAAGGAGATGTTGGCGGTAGTGTTCGCCTTTGACAAGTTCAGGTATTACTTGATCGGGTCGAAGGTGATTGTGTACACTGACAATGCAACCATTAGATACTTGGTTGAGAAGAAAGAGTCCAAGTCGCGCCTAATTCGTTGGGTGCTGCTACTACAAGAATTTGATTTGGAGATCCGTAAACGCAAGGGCACGGAGAACCAAGTCGCTGACCACCTGTCGCGACTTGAAGGTGCAGAGAATGTACTAGAATCAAAGGATAATCTGGAAACCTTTACAGACGAGCATCTACTCGCCACAAGCATGGAGGATGTGCCATGGTATGCAGACATTGCAAACTACCTGGTCAGTGGTATTGAACCCTATGAACTCTCATCTGTCCAAAAGAAAAGTTTTTACCGTGATTGCCAAAATTATTATTGGGATGAACCTCACTTGTTTAGAATTTGCATTGATAACATGATCCGAAAGTGCGTCCCCGAGATAGAACAATTTTCTGTTTTGTAGGCTTGTCACGCATCAACGTATGGAGGACATTTTGGAGGAGTTCGCACAATAGCAAAAGTGTTAGAGGCCGGCTTCTACTGGCCAACTGTGTTAAAAGATGCTCACCAATGGGTGAAGGGATGTAATGAGTGTCAAAGAACGGGGAACATATCCCGTCGTCATGAGATGCCCATGAACCCAATACAAGAAGTGGAGGTGTTCGATGTGTGGGGGATTGACTTCATGGGTCCCTTTGTCAGCTCCTATGGCACTAAGTACATACTTGTTGCTGTAGACTACATGTCCAAATGGGTGGAAGCTGCAGCATTCCCTACCAATGATGCAAGAGTGGTGGTGGGGTTCCTGAAGAAAAACATATTCACCCGTTTTGGGATCACAAGGGCCATTATTAGTGACGGAGGCACTCACTTTTGCAATCGTGTCTTCGAAAAGCTACTATCCAAGTATGATGTGCGCCACAAGGTTGAAACCACTTATCACCCTCAGATGAGTGGGCAGGTTGAGGTATCAAACCATGAAATCAAGAGTGTGCTGACCAAAACAGTAAACGCCACAAGAACTGATTGGGCGAAAAAGCTTGATTACGCACTCTGGGCCTATAGAACTGCATTTAAAATGCCAATTGGTATTTCTCCATACAAATTGGTGTTTGGAAAGGCCTATCACCTGCCTGTAGAGCTCGAACATCGAGCTTGGTGGGCATTGAAGCAGTTGAACATGGATCTTGATGTTGCGGGTGAAAATCGAGTCATAGAACTGCATGAGTTGGAAGAATTCAGGTATCAAGCATTTGAAAGCACAAGGCTATATAAAGAGAGAATGAAGAGGTTACATGACAAAAACATTGTGGACCGAAATTTCAAACCCGGCGATAAAGTATTGCTTTATAATTCAAGATTGAGATTGTTTCCGGGTAAGCTCAAGTCCCGATGGTCTGGACCATTTAAGGTGGTCGAAGTGTTTCCCTCCAGTGCTGTGGAGATTGCTACGGAAGATGGGTCCAACGCCTTCAAGGTTAATGGATAAAGATTAAAATTGTATGTGGGAATGAATGAGACCAATGAGTTGTCTGTGGTGCATCTGTTTGAACCTAAGAGGTTGAGCGAGCCTTAAATGCGCTCATTCTGCGTTGTGCCATGACGTTAAATCAAGCGCTTCATGGGAGGCAACCCATTGATTATTGTACTCGTCGTGCCGCTACATTAAATCAAGCGTTGGTTGGGAGGCAACCTAATACATATAGTGTTTATAGTGTAAGAACTAACATATGCAGGTGTGCGAGAAAAGGGGTGAACACAAGACCCCAAGAAAGAATAAAAGAAAAAAAACAAATAAGTTTGATACCGCCTGGAGTAGCGCACCCGCGCTAAGGTCGCGCTAGTCAGCTTTCTTACTGTCCAGTGCATTCGCCACTAGCGCGGTCCCTCTCATCTCGCACTAGAGGTCGCTCTAGTGGGGTTTCACACTGCCCCACCACCCCTGGGACTAGCGCGCCCGCGCTAAGCTAGCACTAAGGCCGCGCTAGTCTGTCTCGACACAGGTAAGTTGCTCAGTTATTTTATTTTTGTAATTTTCCCAACCACCCAAATTAACTTTTTTACCCCACTCCAACCGACCCAACCCCTTCCACTACCCCCACTCCCCCACTCTCCCTCTCACACTCGAACTCTTCCCCCACTAAAACCCTTCTCCTTCTTCTTATTCTTCTTTTCTTCTTCATATTCTCCCTACCCAAACTCAAGCAAAGCTCTGCAGATTTTCTCCTTCTCCATTCCAACTTCAAGCATTCCCAACTCTAAGTCTTCTTCAACCCCCATTACTCCACCTCCCCCCTTCAAGTCTACAGGTATGTATTTCTCACACTAATTTTCTTTTTATTTTGTAACTTTGTTTTTCTTTTCCCTTGTGTACAAAAATTGTAGCTTTTTCTTATTTGGTAGTAGTTGATTTGTACAAAAAAGTAATGATATGAGAAGTATGGGGTGTTGTGATTATGTTTGGGTCATTGTGGTGGTGCTTCCTATCATATATTGAGTGCTTTGGGGTTAAATTGTTCAATGCCCACCACATGTTTGTAAAAATTCCCCATTGGAGGGTGTTAATGTGACCAATTTGGTGGTGAAGTCTGAGTAACCACAATTGAGTCACCTTGTTGTACTGAGCTAACACTGTGCTAATTGTAGGTACAATGCCTCCCCGCAAGCGTCAAGCCTCAGTTTCCTCCTCGAGCCGACCGGCACGTGCCTCCACTGGAGGAAGGCCCCGAAAATTAATTGACTCTAGGCCTTTCAATAGCCAAATGTTTGTCTCAGCAAAGGCCCAGGACCGATTCGCTGAAAAGGAGGATAAAGCAGTTGTACCTGAGTGGGCTATGACACTGGTGCCATTAGATTGAACTGTCCTAGAATGTATGATGTGTTAATGCAACGTCACCTGGATGTGTTCTTTGAGGATCCTGATGAGGCGAATGCCATGATTGTCTGGGAATTTTATGCTAACGCTCCGGAGCACAAGAACTATAAGTAAAGTGCGGAGAAGGCATGTTAATGCCTCAGTGGAGAACATTCGGAAAATGTTTAGGCTACCTCCACCAGCGGAGGGCTATGTGGATGCCTACCAGGAATATCGTTTAAAAAATACTCCTTGGGATACGTTCACCCCGACAATCTGTTGATCGGACGTCTCGTTGAAGTGGTAAAAATATGGGAACAAATTCCACTCCTCGTCCCTCAAGTTTGAGGCCAAATAATGGTTGTACTTGATCAATAGCCGACTCTTGCCATCCAAAAATACTTCAAAGGTGAACATTCCTCGAGGGTGTTTGATTTGGTGCTTCATGGTATATGCTCTGTTTGATGTGGCCCAGGTAATTCATGAGGAGATGTTTGTCCGCGTGAAGGTCCAAAGGTACGGGTTCTTCTACCCATCTCTCGTTACTAGATTGTGCGTTGCGGCTGGGGTGTCAGGCGACTTTGCTGTAGATGGCCGGGTACCTATGGTGCACCCCTTCACTGTTGACATAGTTATTACGGGCAAGGAAGTCGTGGCGGAGGATGAGGAATTGGCTGGGCATGACTCTGAGGAAGATGAGGTGGAGGAGGAGCCACAATATGGGGAAGAGGAAATTGAGCACATGGAGGAGGAGCAGCCTGTTCAGGATCATGCTACAGATGTAGGAGGAGCCCGTCTAGAGACAGTCGGGGACAACACTTAGACCACCCGGAGCAAGACGTGGTCGGGCTGAGGACCTCAGTGACTGATCTGGGGACCCGAGTTCATGAGATGGCCACCCAACAAAAGAAGTCTGAAAAGAAGATCATGGGCTGGCTACGCGCTCTGGGTCATGCTTGCAATGTGGACCCAGGCACTGTCTCCGACCAAGATTGAGCTGTCAGGGAAGTCCCCTTACCTTACGTTGTATTTTCATTGGCCATGAGGACATGTCCTCATTTAAAGTGTAGGGTGGGGGAAGGATTCCATGTTTGTTGTATGTTGTACATTTGTGAATTGTTTGCTTTAACTTTTGTTTAACTTGGTAGAATTGTAGTTGTTTTTCACGTTTTCTTTTTGTAGCTTTGTTTAAGGTTGTTTTTGTGTTGGTTGTGTTGTACATAAGGTATAATTAATTGAGTCTTCTTGGCCCGACGACGAATCCCTTCGACAGGGTTCTTGAGGGTCTAAGTCGATTATAAAAAAATAAAAAAAATAAAATTTATTTAGTGGACTCTTCCTAATGACGGACTTCGTAGGCAGTTTTCTTGAGGGAGGTTAGTCCAAAGAAAACCCCAAAAAGATTTTTTGTTTTCTTTTTAGGTAGTGTAGTAACTCCCCCTTGGTTTTTCTTTTGACCATAGTTCTTTTCCAAGGGTTTAGCTTGAACTGGTTGTAGTTAGTTTTCTTTTTTGTTTAGTTATTAGGATTCATATGGGAAATGAGCTGAATGATAAAATGCACCCCTTGGTGTATTACACCCGAACACCAAAGAACCTAGAGTGTGACGCTTAGGCTCATTGGTTGACTCTTGTAGAATGCCTTAATTTTGCATATTGTAACAGACCTGAATGCTCAATGGAGTGTCTTGAGGAACCAATTTGGAGTAGATTATGTTCCATGTGTGTGTAAGGTATTTTACATTGTACTCTATGTCCACATTTGATACCTAGAACTTGCCCCGTGGGTGTGCTAAGCGAAATAGTAGTTTGTTCAGTCTTAGAAGTGATATAGGCATAAGCCAAACATAAATATGTATCCACCTGATTACAATTAACCATAGTTAACCCCTTTGAACTTATAAGCCTGTTTTGTTGACAACCACATTACAAACTATACCCAATTGTTTGAATAGACTGATTGTTTGAACTTTATACCTCCTATAAGCACTTGATTTGTTGAGAACATGTAAAAGTCTAAGTGTGGGATAGTGGTCTGGTTTTTGAGTGGAATCAGCGACATAGAAAGATGGTGCGAAGCATAAAAAAAATGAACGCCACTGGAAAAAATATATATATAATTGAAGGCCACTTAGAGAAAAAAACAAAAGAGAGAAAGAGGACAATGAATAAAAGTAGTCCTTGATGAGTAGTGGCTTGAAAAAGAAAATTTGCACCTAAAAAGAGTGAGTTGAATATGAAGCATAGTGTGATGAAAGTTCTGGCCAAGCATAAGAATGGGTTGAATGTTAATGTAATTGTATTAAAAGTGCGTAGGGAGATTAGTCACTATATCTAAATATATCCTACCCACCCCTTAGCCTACATTACAACCAAATGAAGACCTAATTGATCTTAGACTGAATAAACTTGATTAGTAGAGTATTACACTACGGGCAAGCCTATGGCGTATCTTGGTGTCATATGAATGTTCTTTTTGAGAGTGAGTGTATTCTTTCAATTTAAAGTTCATGCGTGTTCTTAATATAATTTTTGTGGAACTACTCTCAATTGTGTGATGTGAGGGCACGTGATTCATGACGAAGAGGTAAATCTTGACCTCCATGTAGAGTATCTTAAGGAAGTAAGAGTATGACATGGCATGAGAGAGTCTCTTCTTGAGGCATAGATGTTACGCTGCTAGGTGAAATGCTTGTAAAATGTTCGTGGTGTGATACCGTAGGGAAGTGTTTGAAGAAAAGAAACCTTGTAGGATATAGTGGATTGCTCGAGGACTAGCAATGATTTAAGTGTGGGGTGTTGATAATAGGCTAAATTCACGTAGTTTAGCGTATATTCATACTCTAACTTAATGATGCTTCACTGTCTTAAGTATGTTAAATGATGATAAATTGGCTCTAATTGTGATTTTTGTGTTTCACATGAGTACAATGCACTATCGAGGACTTAGGATGATGATCTGGGCGAAATTGCAGAAGAACAGACCCATGGGATAATTTATGGATGGTTTGAAGGCTGAAGATGCTTGGGACAGTGGGAAACCCCACTAGTGCAGGCTGTAGCGCGAGACTAGCGCGCCCATGCTAGTCCAGTGATTCCGGGCAGTGCTAAACTTCACTAGCGCGGGCTGTAGAGCGAGACTAGCGCGCTCGCGCTAGTCCAGACGGGAAAAGTGAAAGCTGAAGGGTACTTTTGGAAGGTCAAGGCCAATCCACTCAACCTATAAAAGGTTCAACTCGCCAAAAGGAGTGGAATATCAAGGTAATAATGGCAAAGGCAAGAGGCAAGGAAGGCAATTGGGCATCAATCCATATCTCCTTCCCTTGTGATTTGTACCATTGTTCATGAATTCTTTAGTAGTTTTCGTTATTGTTATGAGTAGCTAACTTTTCTAATCTATGGTTTTGGTGAAACCCGTTGGGGATGAACTTATTGTGATATTAATATAGTTTTGATTGGTTGTTAATCTCTATTTGTTCAACTACGTTCTTGTTGAAGTTTTTTGAAGGGCCCTCAATTAGCTGTTCCTATTTATTATGTATCTACTTGAGAGAGAGTGCATATTTAGGTAATTTTTTGAACAACATCACTCCCGGAGTATACGCGAGATCCATAACCGAGGGTTTAGAGGTTGGATTAGAGATAACGATACCTCGGGTGCAATCTAAAGTGAAATGTAATGCAATTTAGCTAGCGTAACTTTAGAGAGTGCATCCAGTAGATTATCATAATTACTTGAAAGAGATTTATGATAGTTTGAGTGTTCATGATTGATAGAGACAACTAAGTCAAAACTATAGAAAATATACAAGAAGGGATTTCATCAACGGGGGAAACCATAACCTTAGACCTTTATTACAATTGTTTACACCTCATTGTTAGTTAATATTTAGTTTATTATTTTTGTCCAGTTGTAGTAGTATAAACACCACCAAGTGATATTCATAACTTTTGAGAAAGCTAATTATTGAGAATCTAGTAATCTAACAACAACATTTGATATGTTGGTTCCCCGTGGGATTCGACTCTGGGCAAAATATGCCGGGTATTATTTGCAACGCCCGCTTAGTCTTTTATTATACATAGTTGAGCGTGATCACATTCCCATGTATCTAATCAAATTTCTCTCTTATATTTGGTTAACACAAAGAACTGAGCACAAACGATTAACTCGATCCATGATGTTTTTGTTGTATGGCAACATCAATCACTTGAATAGGCCTTACAAGTTAAGCTCACCATATGGAAAATAATAATAATAATAATAATAATAATAATAATAATAATAATAATAATAATAATAATAATAATAATAATAATAATAATAATAATAATAATAGTCACACTTNNNNAATAATAATAATAATAATAATAATAATAATAATAATAATAATAATAATAATAATAATAATAATAATAATAATAATTGTCACACTTTCTTTTTCTCGAGGGGTATAGGGAAACGGGAATTTTTCAGATTTAAGTGACAACAATCAAAATGAGATTATTTATTTAATTTCACAGTCGCCACTTAGGATAATTTTATGGTGTCCCAAGTCACCGGTTATTTTCAAATCCCAAATCGAGAAAATTTTGACTTTGTGTTAAAAGTCTGCGAAACCAGAAGACCGGATAAGGAATTTTGTTAACTCGGGAGAAGGTGTTAGGCACTCCCGAGTTCTGTGATTCTAGCACGGTCGCTTTTGATCCTACCTGGATTACATTGTTTTAATTACGTATCCTAAAACCTATATGCATTTTTACCTTTACCTCTCGTAATTAAGAAATTATCCGAAAAATGAGTTATGCGTACGTGTACTCATTTTATTTAGTGCGCTAAAAAATCATGTCACGCGTACGTGTACATAATTAATAGCTCTTAATATTAAAATTATTGGGCTAAAGTCACGGGAACGTGTACCTTGATTTTATTTTGAAAATCGGCGCTTAAACCATGTCACACGTACGCGCACACAATTTGTCACGCTTAATAATTTAAGAAAAACTTGGCCAAAGTCACGCGAACGCGTACCTTGATTTATTTTTAAAATATGTTCTTAAATCATGTCATGCGTACATGTACACGATTTGTCACACTTAATTGTTTAAGAAAACTTGACCAAAGTCGCGCGAAAGCATACCTAGGTCTTAATTTCTGAACCCATTATTATGTAACGTGTATGTCGAAAATCCTAAAGTTTGCCTATATTATCGGGCCTAAAACATGACACTAGCGACCCAAGTAACCAAAAGACCAAAACCATATTAAGCCTAAATCCATTTCTTTGCTACTTAAATATATCAACCCCGCGACCCGTTTATTAATTAAATGATAAAATCCAACAAATCACTAATATGAAAAATTACAAGTGAACTATCCTTTTCTTAATCAATCTTAGTAGCCAAATAAAAAGAACATGAAACGGAAACAGTCGAATGAGCCTAATAGTTTAATCGAGATTCAAGCTAAAAGCTAAAGAGGACCAGTAAATGAAATGCCAAGAAAACTACAAGATCAAAGCACCAATCTACATTTTTAGACCCTAGGAAAACTTTTGATTTGTAATTTAAACTAATCAAACTACAACAGGGGAACAAACTAGCTAATCTAAGAAGTCATGCCGATTTCTGCAATTTCAGTACATTTATTTTAGCTTAACATAGATAATGCAAGAAGCATACATAACACAAAATCACGATAAATCAGAAAAGTATTAGTTCATATAATATAAGATTACTGTGATGAGAGAGAAATGTCAAGAAAAACGGACCTGAGATAGTCTTTTAATTAATGAAACTCGGCAGTTATAACAACTAAATAGAAACGATGATGCTGGAACTGAAACTTCCAACCGGAAAACTTCAAACGAAAGATGCGAAACGCACCTTCAACCTCAAACGGCAAACCAATCAGATGAACTCGATCTGACCTCAAACTTAATTTAATTCATAGTCGAATACCAAAAATCGGAGAGGGAAGGTGGAAATCTAAACCAAAACCTTAAAAATTTAGGCCTTCTCTGCCCAAATTCTTCCGAGAGAGGAGGGAAGATTGCGGCTAGGCTCTTCTCTTTCTCTTGGATTTTGGAGTTTTGCGGTTAGGTTGGAGCAGCAACGGCCATCGCCGGATTTTGGCGAAAGACTAGTGGTTTTAGAGAGAGAGAGAGGGGGGTGCGGTTGTCGGTTTTGGAAGTGGGGGTCTGGTTTGTTATTTCGTGTGTGTGAAGAGAAAAAAAAGAAGAAGGATAGGGAGGGGATGCGACGCTAGGGTTAGGGGATTAGGGATAGGTCCGATCTCTCATCCTTCACTGTGGCAGCGCAAGGGTTTTGGAGAAGGGATCGTTTTTTTTCGGGTTCAAGTGCGATCTCGGTTATGAAGAAGATGAGGGACTCTTATGTCTTAGGGTTAGGGATTTTTGGGTTCTAACTTGGGCTTCTTGTCTTCCTCTTTTATAAAATTATAAAATACCTATAAAATGTCATATCACCCCTAATTAATTAAAATAAAATATACACATAAAACTAGATATTAAAACTAAAACTATTTTTGGTATTTTGTTTTAATTTTATGAAAGGTAGATAAACTAAAAGCAACTAGATAAAATATCCATTAGCTAAATAAAAGAAAATATTTTTTGTAATTTTTAATTTTTGTACTTAAAATAAAGTAAAGAGTCAAAACTAGTTAAAAAGGAGAAATTAGACCTAAACTAAGTATTTAAAAGCTAAAATGTGTAAAATCTCGGGGAGGGTCAAAAATTACATATTTACAGGTTCCCCTCTTTGATTGGTAACACGAAGAGTTTTTAGACAAAGAACTACAAGACATGTTTTTTGACTCGAATCTTAATTAGAGAGACCAAAAATTAAAAGAAAAGAGAATGTGACCGAGCCCTGGTATCTGAACTGCCTACATATCCTTGCCTATAAAGGAATTGGGCCACGTGTAATTCATAGGTAGGAAGAGTGACGGAGGAGGATACCGAGGTAGAGTGTCGAGTGAAGTGTCGTCGAGGTTCCGGTCCGCGGTACCTATTATTACATCAAAATAAAACCAAATGAAAAATAAAAATTACAAGGAGAACTATAAAATCATATCTACTCTTGTGCCTTGAATCTTCTAATGTATTGTTGTGCACCTCGAACCGTTGGCTCGCATTCTTGAGGCGAGCTTCTACTGTTTCTAACTTGAATTGACCCTATTCTTCAAGCAAGATTCTTAAATTTGAAATGACTTCTAAAATGACTTCCGTTCTTCAGGTTGGCGTCTGCTACTGACATAACACTTGAAATGAATTCCCTCGTTCTCCAGGTAGGCGCCTGATGACTAACTTAAAATGAATTCCCCCATTTTTCAGGTGGGCGCCTGATGATGTAACTTGAAATGAGTTCCCTCGTTCTCCAGGTGGGCGCCTGATGACTTAACTTGAAATGAATTCCCTCGTTCTCCAGGTGGGCGCCTGATGACTTAACTTGAAATGAATTCCCCCGTTCTCCAGGTGGGCGCCCGATGACTTAACTTGAAATGGATTCCCTCATTCTCCAGGTGGGCGACTGGTGACCTAAATTGAAATGAATTCCCTCGTTCTCCAGGTGGGCGCCTGATGACTTAACTTGAAATGAATTACCTCGTTCTCCAGGTGGGCGCCTGATGACCTAACGTGAAATGAATTTCCTTGTTTTCCAGGTGGGCGCCTGATGACTTAACTTGAAATGAATTCCCTCATTTTCCAGGTGGGCGCTTGATGACTTAACTTGAAATGAATTCTCTCGTTTTACAGGTGGGCGCCTGATGACTTAACTTGAAATGAATTCCCTCTTTCTCCAGGTGGGCGCTTGATGACCTAACTTGAAATGAATTCCCTCGTTCTCCAAGTGGGCTCCTGATGACCTAACTTGAAATGAATTCCCTCGTTTTCCATGTGGGCGCCTGATGACCTAGCTTGAAATGAATTCCTTGTTTTCCAGGTGGGCGCCGGATGACTTAACTTGAAATGAATTCCCTCATTTTCCAGGTGAGCGCCTGATGACTTAACTTGAAATGAATTCTCTCGTTTTCCAGGTGGGCGCCTGATGACTTAGCTTAAATGAATTCCCTCGGTTTTCAAGTGTGCGCCTGATGACTTAACTTGAAATGAATTCCCTCGTTCAGGCGCTTGATGACCTAATTTGAAATGAATTCCCTCGTTCTCCAGGTGGGCACCCGATGACTTAACATGAAATGGATTCCCTCATTCTCCAGGTAGGCGCCTGGTGACCTAACTTGAAATGAATTCCCTCGTTCTCCAGGTGGGCGCCTGATGACCTAACTTCAAATAAATTTCCTTGTTTCCCAGGTGGGCGCCTGATGACTTAACTTGAAATGAATTCCCTTATTTTCCAGGTGGGCGCCTGATGACTTAACTTGAAATGAATTCTCTCGTTTTCCAGGTGGGCGCCTGATGACCTAACTTGATATGAATTCCCTCGTTCTCCAGGTGGGCGCCTGATGAACTAACTTGAAATGAATTCCTTGTTTTCCAGGTGGGCGCCTGATGACTTAACTTGAAATGAATTCCCTCATTTTCCAGGTGGGCGCCTGATTACTTAACTTGAAATGAATTCTCTCGTTTTCTAGGTGGGCGCCTGATGACTTAACTTGAAATGAATTCCCTCATTTTTCAAGTGGGCTCCTGATGACTTAACTTGAAATGAATTCCCTCGTTTTCTAGGTGGGCGCTTGATGACCTAACTGGAAGTGAATTCCCTCGTTCTCCAGGTGGGCTCCTGATGACTTAATCTGAAATGAATTCCCTCGTTCTCCAGGTAGGCTCCTGATGACCTAACTTAAAATGAATTCCCTCGTTATCCAGGTTGGCGCCTCATGACATAACTTGAAATGAATTCCCTCGTTCTTCAGGTGGGAGCCTGATGACCTAACTTGAAATGAATTATCTCGTTCTCCAGGTGGGTGCCTGATGACCTAACTTGAAATGAATTCCCTCGTTTTCCAGGTGGGCGCCTGATGACTTAACTTGAAACTAATTCCCTCGTTCTCCAGGTGGGCGCCTGATGACCTAACTTAAAATGAATTCCCTCGTTCTCGAGGTAGGCGCCTGATGACTTAAAACTTGACATGAATTCCCTCGTTCTCTAGGTGGGCGCCTGATGACTTGACTTGAAATGAATTCCCTCGTTTTCCAGGTGGGCGCCTGATGACTTAACTTGAAATGAATTCTCTCATTTTCCAGGTGGACGCCTGATGACTTAATTTGAAATGAATTCCCCCGTTTTTCAAGTGGGCGCCTGATGACTTAACTTGAAATGAATTCCCTCGTTCTCCAAGTGGGCGCCTGATGACCTAACTTGAAATGAATTCCCTCGTTCTCCATGTGGGCTCCTGATGACCTAACTTGAAATGAATTCCTTGTTTTCCAGGTGGGCGCCTGATGACTTAACTTGAAATGAATTCCCTCATTTTCCAGGTGGGCGCCTGATGACTTAACTTGAAATGAATTCTCTCGTTTTCCAGGTGGGCGCCTGATGACTTTACTTGAAATGAATTCCCTCATTTTTCAAGTGGGCGCCTGATGACTTAACTTGAAATGAATTCCCTCGTTCTCCAGGTGGGCGCCAGATGACTTAACTTGAAATTAATTCCCTCGTTCTCCAGGTGAGCGCCTGATGCCTTAACTTGAAATGGATTCCCTCATTCTCCAAGTGGGCGCCTAATGACCTAAATTTAAATGAATTCCCTCGTTCTCCAGGTGGGCGCCTGATGACCTAACTTGAAATAAATTTCCTTGTTTCCCATGTGGGCGCCTGATGACTTAACTTGAAATGAATTCCCTCATTTTCCACGTGGGCGCCTGATGACTTAACTTGAAATGAATTCCCTCATTTTTAAATGGGGCGCCTGATGACATAACTTGAAATGAATTCCCTTGTTCTCCAGGTGGGCGCTTGATGACCTAACTGGAAATGAATTCTCTCGTTCTCCAGGTGGGCTCCTGATGACCTAACTTGAAATGAATTCCCTCGTTCTCCAGTTTGGCGCCTGATGACTTAACTTGAAATGAATTCCCTCGTTCTCCAGGTGGGCGCCTGATGACTTAACTTGAAATGAATTCCCTCGTTCTCCAGGTGGGCGCCAGATGACTTAACTTGAAATTAATTCCCTCGTTCTCCAGGTGAGCGCCTGATGCCTTAACTTGAAATGGATTCCCTCATTCTCCAAGTGGGCGCCTAATGACCTAAATTTAAATGAATTCCCTCGTTCTCCAGGTGGGCGCCTGATGACCTAACTTGAAATAAATTTCCTTGTTTCCCATGTGGGCGCCTGATGACTTAACTTGAAATGAATTCCCTCGTTCTCCAGGTGGGCGCTTGATGACATAAGTTGAAATGAATTCCCACGTTCTCCAGGTGGGCGCCTGATGACCTAACTTGAAATGAATTCCCTCGTTCTCCAGGTGGGCGCCTGATGACCTAACTTGAAATGAATTCCCTCGTTCTCTAGGTGGGCGCCTGATGACTTAAAACTTGAAATGAATTCCCTCGTTCTCCAGGTGGGCGCCTGATGACTTGACTTGAAATGATCTCCCTCGTTTTCCAGGTGGGTTCTTGATGACTTGAGTTGAAATGAATTTCCTCGTTTTCCAGGTGGGCGCCTGTTAACTTGACTTGAAATGAATTCCCTCATTTTTCCAGGTGGGCGCCTGATGACTTAACTTGAAATGAATTTCCTTATTTTTCAGGTGGGCGCCTGATGACTTAATCTGAAATGAATTCCCTCGTTCTCCAGGTGGGATCCTGAAGACCTAACTTGAAATGAATTCCCTCATTCTCCAGGTTGGCGCCTGATGACTTAATTTGAAATGAATTCCCTCGTTCTTCAGGTGGGAGCCTGATGACCTAACTTGAAATGAATTCCCTCATTCTGCAGGTGGGCGCCTGATGACCTAACTTGAAATGAATTCCCTGATTTTCCAGGTGGACGCCTGATGACTTAACTTGAAATGAATTCCCTCGTATTCCAGGTGGGTGCCTGATGACTTAACTTGAAATGAATTCCCTCGTTTTTCAGGTAGGCGCCTGCTGACTTAACTTGAAATGAATTCCCTCGTTTTCCAGGTGGGCACCCGATGACTTAACTTGAAATGAATTCCCTCATTTTTTAGGTGGGTACCTGATGATTTAACTTGAAAATAATTCCCTCGTTTTCTAGGTGGGCTGTGATGACCCAAACGGTAATCCCGTGTATTCTTAATTTATTCTGTGTTTCAAGGTCATTAGAACCTCCTTCTATTTAACTTCGATGTGCGTGCGTAGCCCGGGTGTGTAGCCAGGAAGCCGTTATGTGGAAAACTGATAAAATGACAATTTTGTATTGGAAATTTTGATAAAGTTGACTTTGGTCAACATTTTATGTAAACGGACCCGGACCCGTGATTTGACTGTCCTGGAGGGTCCGTAGTAAAATATGGTACTTGGGCGTATGCCCGGAATCGAATTCCGAGAAATGAATTTTTAAAAGAAATTATTTTTTAAAAAAATATAAAGGTTTTTGAAAGTGAAATGTTATGTGAAGCCTGTGGTGTCGTGCCCGTATTATGGTTCTGGATCCCGGTACAGGTTCGATATGATTTATATTTGTTGTTTGTAAAGTTTGATAAGAAACGGAATACATTTGACGTGATTCGGACCTAAAATGCAAAAATTGATGTTCAAAGATGTTTTGAGAAAGTTCATTGATTTTGATGTTTAATTCGATGTTTATGATGTTATTTTGGTGATTTGATTGCACGAATAAGTCCGTAGGATGTTTGTGAGGTTGCGTGCGCATTTGGTTTAAAGTTTCGAGGGTTCGGGTGAGTTTTGGGTAGGTCCCCGGATGTTTTAGGCTTAGAACAGGGCTATTGCAGGTTCAGAGATGTACAGATCTCTGAACCCGCCAGTGCGGTCCGCAGAAGGGCCTTCGCGGCCGCGGTCGTGTTTGTGCGGACCGCGGTGGGGGCTTGAGAGGGGGGTCATTTTTGTGCAGTCCGCAGTGGGGGCCTGAGGGGGGTATATTTAAACGGGATTTTCAGTTATTTTTCATTTTTCAAAACCCTAAAAACATATGAGGCGATTTTCCAACCACACTTTCTTATCCAAAACATTAGTAAGTGATTTCTAACTCATTTTCTTTACTCCTTAACTTCTTTTTACAATATTTCATCCTAGAATCTAGGGTTTTCATAGTGGAATTGGGAATTTTGGGTAACACTTAAGAATATTGGGGATTTAGACCTCAAATTGTGGTTGGATTGCAAAACTAATTATATATCCGGGCTCGGAGGTGAATCGGGTTTTGTTTCGAATTTTGGGTTTGGACCGAGCGGGCTCGGGGGTCTATTTTTGACTTTTTGGGGAAAACTTTAGCAAACTCATTTCCATGCATTAGAATTGATTCATTTAGAATTTATTGATATAATTAAGTAACTTTTAGCTAGATATGAGCGAGAGGTAAGTGTTTGGCCTAACCTTAGCGGTAAAGCGGTAGTTGAGGCTTGAATTGTGTTCATGGCATCAAGGTAAGTGTTTGGCCTAACCTTAGCTTGAGGGAATAGGTGTTGAGTCTTATTTTCTACGTGTTTATTCCATGTCCAATGTATAGGTGAGGTGACGAGTACCTATATGTTGTGGTCAAGCATGCTCGTGAGTCGAATATGAGCAATTATGTGATTTTCATTGAGGTTTATTGTGTTATGGATTTAATATCGATTCGGCAATTATTCGTTGAGGGAAATTCTTGGGTGTGAACACTATTGAGTACTTGAGAGGTTGAGAGATATTTTGTTAAATTATACACTTGTGTGGGATGGGTTATAGTTGTGTCCCTTGCCGTGACGGTATTATTACTGTTGATGATTTCTTTGCATTTATAGTTTCTTATTGTTGATTTTCTTACCAAACTGTTATTTTTGTTATTTATGAATGAGGGGACATTTTGTGCCGTGTTTATGTTATTTATGTACGAGGGGACATTCCGTACCGTGTTTATGATATTTATGTACGAGGGGACATTCCGTACCATGTTTATGTTGTTATGCACGAGGGGACATTCCGTGCCATGTTTATGTTACTTATGTACGAGGGGATATTCCACACCGTGATTATGTTTATTTATGCACGAGGAGACATTTCGTGACGTGTTGTTGATATTTATGCATGAGGGGACATTCTTTGCCGTGTGATTGATATTTATTCACGAGGGGACATTCTGTGCCGTGATTGTGATGTTTTATGCACGAGGGGACATTCTGTGTCGTGTTTATGATACTTTAGCACGAGCGGATATGCCGTGCCGTTTCTTTTCACTTGTTTATTTCGTGTTGTTAATTCTCGTTATTATTTTTGATATTTAGATTGTTGCCTCGTTCTGTCTTTTCAGTATTTTCTACCCTTTTTTCCCCAGCTTGTATTTCCCCCGATTGTTGTACTTAACTGCTTATTTCCTGCCGTTATTTCTGTTATATTTTATTTAAACTGCACATGTGATATTATCTGTCGTGTTCTAGCCTTGTCACTACTTCGTCGAGGTTAGGCTCGGCACTTACTAAGTACATACGGTTGTACTGATGCTACACCTGCACTTCTTTATGTTGTGCAGATTACGGTACCGGACCCAGTGGACACTGATTGAGGAGGCTTCTTTCAATCCACCAGGCGACACTGAGGTAGTCCTACAGGCGTCCGCAGGCCTTGCCGTCACCTCCTATCTCATTCCCTTTTCTGTCTTCTCTTTGTATTTCTGAGACAGTAGTACTTGTTTATTCAGACCTTTGTTTTTAGTATTCTTAGACAGTCCGTGAAGTTGTGACACCAATTCTGGGAGTTTTTATTAAGAATTTTGTAAAACTATTTACTTAAGTTGTCAGATTGCATATCTTCCGCATTCTTATTTATATTTGTTCTTGTATATCACTTTTCTTTTAAATTCCAAATAATAAGGAAATAAGTTATACTAACCGGAACGTTGGCTTGTCTAGTGGGTTCAACGTTAGACGCCATCACGGTCCCGACGGTAGGATTTCGGGTCGTTACATGGCCACCTGATGACTTAACTTGAAATGAATTCCCTCATTTTCCAGGTGGGCGCCTGATGACTTAACTTGAAATGAATTTTCTTGTTTTCCAGGTGGGCACCTGATGACTTAAATTGAAATGAATTCCCTCGTTTTCCAGGTGGGCGCCTGATGACTTAACTTGAAATGAATTCCCTCGTTTTCTAGGTGGGCGCTTGCAATCACAACAAAATAGACAAAACAAAGAAAATTTTCTGCCCCAGTTTGTACCAGGAACATTGGTGAGTGTTAGTTGGATCCCATTTTCCAGGAGGGTCCCGAAAGCTTGAAAACCTAAATCGCATTATCCAGGAGGGTCCTGAAAATTTGAAAATTAAATCCTATTATCCAGGAGAGTCTTGAGAATTTGAAAACTACATCCCATTATCCAAGAGGGTCCTGAGAACTTGGAAACTACATCCCATTATTCAGGATGGTCCTGAGAACTTGAAAACTACATCCCATCATCCAGGAGGGTCCTGAAAATTTGAAAACAAAATCCCATTATCCAAGAGGGTCTTGAGAACTTGACAACTAAATCTCATTATCCAGAAGGGTCCTGAAAACTCGGAAAAAAAAATTCCCATTATCCAGGAGGGTCTTGAGAACTTGACAACTAAATCTCATAATCCAGGAGGGTCCTGAAAACTCGAAAACTAAATCCTATTACCCAGGAGGGTCCTGAAAACTTAAAACCTAAATCCCATTATCCAGGATGATCCTGAGAACTTAAAACCTAAATCCCATTATCCAGGAGGGTCCTGAATACTTAAATCAAATCCCATTATCCAGGAGGATCCTGAAAACTTGAAAACTAAATCCCATTATCCAGGAGGGTCCTGAAAAACGAGAAAGAACTTACCTGAGCCAGGCTCTCTTCCTGGAGGATCTCTGTAGAAAGAACAAAATTCCTTACCCCTGAACCATGCTTTCCTCGTGGAGGGTCCCTGCAAATTAGACAAATTTTCTCGCCCCTGTTTCAGATAAATAAGATCTTGTTAGTTTAAAAATGTGGTGGTTAGTCTGTGGCATCATTGCTAAGTGTTTGCTTCTGCCACTACCATGCTTCATCCTGATTAGCTGCCTTGGGCCAGCAAGGGATTGTTTGGCCTTTTGATCGAAATTGGACCACAGAACCTCTAAATGACATGAATCTCTTACATTCACTTGTTACATTGTGTTTTCATTCTGAAAGTTGCCGAATCTTTGTATTTTCTCAAAATTTAAGAATCATCTTATCACCTGAACTTTAATTATCACCATACTGCTTATTCTGAATCAAGTCACTTGTGATTTGTTTGGCCGAACTCCGCTTTGTGCAATTTAGAAGCTAGTAGTAGGCTTTGAAATCCCTTCTTGATTTTTTAACAATGGTTGACTTGATAGAGACTCGAAAAAATAGACCCAAAGAGCACAATGAAGTGATTTTTGGCAAAAGGAACAAAGGAAAATTTAGAACAAAGATGACTATGTGAAGAAGATTGGGAAAAAAGACTTATCTGAGTGAAGTGGCTGGCTCCAATGATCATAATATGCATTTCAGATTGGTCAGCTTAATATGTCCAACCAATCACACTTTCAGTTCATGTCATTTCTTCATACCTCAAAATCGAGCTTTCAATTGTAACGATCCGGCCGGTCGTTTTGAGCTCTAGCGCGTCGTTCATCGGTTTGAAGTCATGAGCAGCTTCATTTCAGGTATTATGACTTGTGTGTATGGTCAGAATTGAAATTCGGGAGGTTCGGAGGCAAATTGAAAGGAAAATTCTCATTTCAGAAGCCTTAAGTTGGAAGAATTGACTAAGACTGGAATTTGGAGTAAACGACCTCAGAATCGGGATCTGAAGGTTCCAGCAGGTTTGTAAGATGATTTCAGACTTGGGCGTATGTCCGGATCGGGTTTTGGATAACCCGGGGTCCTAGAGGGGACTGGTGGTAGAATGGAGAGGTTCAAGGTAAAGTGGAAGCTAATAAGGATGCTAATTTGAAGTTAGTAGAGAGTACAAACGAGGAGGAAAAAAGGACTTATCGCGAGTTTTACATAAAGGCAAAGAAAGAGGCGAAGTTAACAGTTATGACGGCTAAGAACACATCATTTGCTCGTTTGTACGAGGAGCTCGAGGGAAAAGGTGGGAACAAGAGGTTGTACCGGTTGGCCAAGGTGAGGGAGAGGAAAGCCCGTGACTTAGACCAAGTCAGGTGCATCAAGGACGTGGAGGTTAAAGTGTTGATGGACGAGGCACTCATTCGGATAAGATGGCAGACATACTTTCATAAACTGTTGAACGAGGAGGGGGATAGATGCATTGTGTTGGATGAGTTGGAGCACTTTGAGAGTCGGCGGGATTTTGAGTACTGTTGGCAGATTACGGTAGAAGAGGTGGAAGGAGAGATGCATAAGATGTGCAGGGGTAGAGCGACGGGTCCAGACAAAATCTCGGTGGAATTCTAGAAGAGCGCGGGGTAGGAAGGTTTGGAGTGGCTCACAAGGCTGCTTAATGTTATTTTTAAGGCAAAAAAGATACTCGAAGAATAGAGGTGGAGTACGATGGTTCCGCTTTACAAGAACAAGGGTGATATCCAAAATTGCAATAATTATAGGGGTATCAAGTTATTGAGTCAAACTATGAAGGTTTGGGAGAGAGTGGTGGGGGCCAGGGTGAGGAGGTGCGTGTCTATTTTCGAGAATCAATTTGGATTCATGCTAGGGCGTTCGACTACGAAAGTGATTCATCTGGTAATGAGATTAGTGGAGCAGTACAGGGAATAGAAGAAGGATTTGCATATGGTTTTTATTGACCTTGAGAAGGCATACGATAAAGTTCCGAGGGAGGTCCTGTGGAGGTGTTTGGAGGTTAGCGGCATTCCAGTAGAGTAAATTAGGGTGATTAAGGATATGTATGAGGATGCTAAGACTCGGGTGAGGACTGTGGGTGGCGACTCAGACCATTTCCCTGTGGTGATGGGGTTACACCAAGGATCGGCTCTTAGCCCATTTTTGTTTGCCTTGGCGATGGATGTACTGTCGCGCCACATCCAAGGGGAGGTGCCTTGGTGCATGCTATTTGCCGATGATATAGTGTTGATTGACGAGACGCGTAACGGAGTTAACGCGAGGTTGGAGGTTTGGAGAAAGACCTTGGAGTCTAAAGGTTTCAAACTGAGTAGAACCAAGACAGAATACTTGGAGTGCAAATTCAGTGAGACTCATGATTCAGACGTAGCGGCTAATCTTGATGCTCAAGTTATTCCCAAGAAAGCAAGTTTTAAGTATCTCGGGTATATTATCCAGGGTAACGGGGAGATTGACAAAGATGTCACACATCGCATCGGAGCGGGGTGGATGAAGTGGAGGCTCGCTTCTAGTGTTCTATGTGACAGGAATATGTCGTTAAGAATTAAGGGTAAGTTCTATCGAGTGGTGGTTCGACCCGCAATGCTGTATGGGGCTGACTGTTGGCCAGTCAAGAACTCCCATGTGCAGAAGATGAGAGTAGCAGAGATGCGGATGTTGAGATGGATGTGTGGGTGTACCAGACGAGATAGAATTAAGAATTAAGCTATCCGTTACAGAGTGGGAGTAGCCTCCGTGGAGGAGGAGATGCGGGAGTCGCGGCTACGATGGTTCGGACATGTTAGGAGAAGAAACATTGAAGCCCCTGTCAGGAGGTGTGAGAGGTTGGCCATGGAGAGTTTGAGAAGGGGTCGAGGTAGGCCTAAGAAGTACTGGGAAGAAGTGATTAGGCACAACATGGCGCTGCTTCAGCTCACTGAGGACATGACACTTGATAGGATGGTGTGGAGGTTGAGGATTAAGATAGAAGGTTAGTATGTAGTTTATAGTGTTCACTGATAGGCTTAGTAGCATGCATTTCCCTTCATATTCTTAGATTTTTATTACGGTATGTGGTTTCGTTCGCATCTGGTATTGTATTCTCTGTTGCTATTATTGGATACTATTCATCCTTTATTACGGTAGTGATATTTTACAGTATGTGAATTTTTTATTTTTTTTATTTTTTTATTTTTTATTTTTTTATTTTTATTTTTTAATATTTATTATTATTATTATTATTATTATTATTATTATTATTATTATTATTTTAATATTTTATTTTATTATTCATGTTTTTTCCTTCCTTGTTTCCCTCTTCTTCTTCTTTCCTTTCCTGAGCCGAAGGTCTATTGGAAACAGCCTCTCTACCTGCATTAGGTAGGGGTAAGGTTTGCGTACAGTCTACCCTCCCCAGACCCTATATATTGGGATCAAACTGGGTTTGTTGTTGTTGTTGTTGGCTTGAAGCACATTTCAGTGATATTGATGTCCGTTTGGGATTCTGAGTCTGGGAATAGCTTCGCATGGTGATTCAGGAGTTGGAAGCGCGATCGGAAGTGAATTCGGATGTCCGTAGGTTATTTTGAAGTCATTTGGCTAAAGATAGAAATTTGAAGGTTTTTGAGAAATTCGACCGGAAGTGGAAATTTTAATATCGTGGTCGGAATGCGATTCCGGAAGTTGGAGAAGATTCGTAATGTCGAATATGACTAGTGTGCAAAATTTGGGGTCAATCAGACGTGATTTGAAAGGTTTCAGCGTCAGATGTAGAAGCTTGAAATTTCTAAGTTCATAAAGTTTGAATTTTAGTGTGATTCGTTGTTTTGTTGTTATTTTATGTGATTTGAGGCCTCGAGCAAGTCCGCATTATGTTTTGGAACATGTTGGTGAAATTGGACGGGGTCCCGGGGGCCTCGGGGGCCTCGGGTGGATTCCGGGTGGTTAACGGATCAAGTTTGGAGTATGAAGAAGTGTTGAGGTTGTTGTCATCTGGTGTGACCGCACCTGCGAGGCTTTGGCCGCAGGTGCGAATTTGGGCGCCACAGGTGCAGGAGTTTGGGCGCACATGCGGAAGCGCAGGTGCGAGGAAAAGACCGCAGGTGCGGAAAAGAGGCCTGGGCAGAATGTTTTTATACGGGAATTATGTCATTTCTCCTCCTATTTTCATTTGGTATGGGCGATTTGCAGGAGATTCAAGGAGGGAATTTCATCAAGGATCACAAGGTAAGTTATTCCAACTCATTTTAAGTTAAATGCGTGGTCTAAGTACGGATTTGAGTATTTGGAAATGGTGAAAATTATGGAATTTTGAAGAAAAACCTAGAAATTGGTAATTTGGATTTTTACCACGATTTGAGCATAAATATTTGAGTAAATTTTATAATTGAGCTAGTAAGACTACGGGTAGAGTTTATCTTCGAGAAATTTCGGATTCCGGGCACGTGGGCTCGAGGGCATTTTGGTCAACTCCTTGAACGGAGATAGGAGTTTATATAATTTTGATTGTTAACAAATATTAGAGTATATTTTCATTGGTTTGTCATTATTTGGATAGTTTTGGGGGCGTTGTGCATCAATTGGAGTAGTCAGAAGGGCTTGTAAGCCGGTTATGGAATTTCGGAGCGAGGTAAGTCTCCTTTCTAACTTTGTGATGGGGAATTGTCCTCATAGGTGAGCTAAATGAATATATGCTATTATTTGTGGGGGCTACGTACGCACGAGGTGACGGGAGTCCGTGCGTAGCTACTATTATGCCATGTCCGGGTAGTCTAGGACCCACATCATGCCTTGCGTTCTTTCTAGAGATAAATTATATGCTTTATGAATTGATGTTATGTGAAACTTTGGTTTCCCTGAGATCACAGAAATTTGTAATTTAAAGGAATTGTTCATTGAAAGTAATTTAAGAAAATATTGTATGTGCATGTGACCGCTTCGCAATTACCTTCCGCGAGCGGAGTGTTATTTCCCCCACTCTCATTGGAGTGGGTCGTACGCCACGACGGATAGAAAGATATATTCATGGTTCGGGCCGTTCGACCCTCGGCAGTGCACAGTTTACTTTTATTGTTGGTTCGGGCCAAACGAC